>JAOEGS010007787.1:0-19873 GCA_025447755.1 Corythornis vintsioides
CCCAAAGTGGGAGAGAAAAGGAATAAGGGAGAGAGACTTAGTGATTAGAAAAAGGAAACTAGAACAATTTAATGAAACTATGAAAATGAAATATATACAAATATGTACAAAGCCAGTACCAAACCCAACCCCCTGATGGTAATTACATCACCCTCACTGATGCTGTGGAGGAGCTGGCCTCTGGCACCGGGTCTCGGGAGCAAAAAAAAAAACCAACACGAGAGCCCAAGCAAAAGGGAGAGACCGGAAGCAAAAAGGGGACAAAACTCCGGACCCCCAAGCTTATAAACTGGATATGACATCTACGGGATGGAAACCATGTTGGTCAGTTTGGGGTCACCTGTCCTGTCCGCTCCTCCCTGCAGGTGCGGCCTTTCACTTTTTGCACCCCTCAGTGCAATACACAAATTCTAGCAATGGCCTTGGTTTGCATTCCATCCCTGCTAGTAACTCTAAACATGAGGTGTTATCACTGCTAGAAGTGGACACTGTCTGCAAAACATGCTGCTAACTCCAGAAAATGCAGCCAGTTAGAAAACCTGAGCTGAGAAGTAAAATCACTGAACAGAATTTGCTCAGTTTTCACCCAAACCAGGACAAAACCAGAGACTAACAGTTTTACAGCACCACTTTTTATGATAGTTCCCCCAAGGACCAATAGTCTGGTTGATACACATGATCATTCAAGGGGATGAACTTCACACATACAGTAAGTTTTCTTTAAATATGACAAGAAATCTACTGAAAAGCTCTAAGTGTTACTTTATACAAAGACATTGTCTCTGTCTCCAGAAATTTCCTGCTATAAATTCTGGGAGGTTGGCAAAATTCTGGGCAAGTTATATGTTTCCTCTTTCCATAAAGCACTTCTTCATATCACTGCCCTTTAGCAGTATCTCTCAGAAATAGGACAGTGGGCTGGACATAGCACTTATCTGGTACAGCCCAATATTCCTATCAGAAACATTCTATATTCTAATTAAAAACTTAAATGTGCCATCATTTTTTTTTTTAATTATCAGGTTGTTTGTAAGCTAAACTATCACTAACCCTTAGCAATAATATAAGCATAGTTTCTTTTATATTTTTTTTAATTTATACTTTCTCTGAAGATGTCACTTGTACTCATAAAACAGAGCATGTAAAAATCAAAAGATAGAGTGCAAAACAGACAGATTCCTATGATTCCAAAAGCTTACGTGTAAATTAGAATTGGTAGTGATGACAAAGCGATACTATTCTTTGCACATCAGGCATTCACATTTCTCACTGTGATCAATATATACATTAAAATTCTCTCCATGCTTCAGGAGAGCACTGTCTATCTGTGTACACATTGCCACTTAGACCCTCTCTGTCGGATGCATGCCTCATACTGTAAAAGGAAAGGGATAACAGATACCTTCTCATTAATATCCCAAAACAAAAGAAGTTGAGAGAACAATCAACTGTTATTACCAAATACCTTGAGATGTGTTGCTCGCTTAAAGGCTTTATTGCAGACATGGCAAACATGGATTCTCTCCTTGCCATGAACCTCTTTACTATGGTGCATCAACATGTTGGCTGAAGAAAAGGTTTGACTACATTCAAAACACTGGTGCATGCGACCTTCTTTTTCTGCTTGACTGGTTTTAGTCACATTAGGTGAAACTTCTGTCACCTGTAGCAATTGACAAAAACAAAATCATTTAATTGGCACATCCACAGCAGTGGCTTTTCAAAATCTACCTCAACACAATCAGTAATTGGAAAGCATTACTTACAAGCAGCTAACAAAGACAAAGGAAATTGCGTGTAAATATGAACTTGTATTTTATTGCTCTTAAGAATGAATGACACATACATGTATTTTAAGAAAATAAATATTAAAGTAATATTACATGATCAAATTCATTTACACATTACAAATAGAATGTGTTCATATCAGTATTTTTTCTATATTCAGTTTTATATTCCTGAGCATCTCAGATAATTCTCAAATTTCTCACTGAACAAAATTCAAAGCCCAAACCACTTCAGGGAAAAAAAGAAAGTATCTTTGATTTTACAGAGAAGAACATTTTCTATTTGGTTAATTTCCATACTGAGGGCTCTATTTTCACAATAAAGTAAAGCTCTGAACTACCAACACAAAGTTCTGGAAATACTGAAACACAATGAAAAGCTGACAGAATTTGGATGGGGTTGTGCAAAGTTCCAGTATCAAAGAAACTACAGGGGCATCTTCTGTAGGATGATGCCAGAAGCTTCCCTATATCCAGCGGAGCCAATGCCAGCTGGCTCCAGGATGGACTCGTCATTGGCCAAGGTCAAGTCCATCGGTGATGGTGGTATAACATCTCTGATAACATATTAACAAGGTGGAAAAGTTGCTGTGCAAGTGCAGCAGCAGCCAGAGAGAGTCATGAGAATATGTGAAACAACTCTGCAGACACCAAGGGAGTGAAAAAGGAGGAAGTGTTGCTCCAGGGAGCAAAGACTGTCCTGCAGGCCATGGTGAAAATATATATGTATATCCCTGACCTTCATATTCCCAATCAGTTCTACCTTGTTTGCAATGATCTGGCTCAGAAAAACATCTCTGCTTACTGTATCTGAAGTTATCACCAGTGCTCTCCAGAATTTCCTAGATTCCTTGTGCCCTGCTTGTCACCCTTCCAGCAGATCTTCACCAAACTGAAGTAATCCATGGACCAGGAATTGCAAAATGCAGATATTTTTTAGGCTGGAAAGGATCTTTTCTGATCATCAATTCCAATTTGACTCAAAAATCCCCATGACTGAGATGAAAGCCTATATCTTGTAATTTCTTCCCGATCAGGTGATCCGTAGCAGATAGGCAGAACTCACAACAGCATCACCCACTTTGGTCTGCTTGTCAGTTCTTACCCATAAGGCCCCAGCTAGCTCACCATCCAGGCAGAGCTCATTGTATTTCTGCTGCTGTCTTGCCAGTCTGTCCTTCATGAAGACCTTGAATTCAGCCATGACAGCACTTCAGTATTGTGAGCCACAGCACATTCTGTCTTTGATTCCAGTGAGACTGCAGCCCTTAAACTGCATACAGACCTCTAATTCCTCCTGTTTGTTCTCCATGCAGCATTCATCATTGTACATGCACTTCAGAAACAACCAATTGTGACAATTTTTCCAAGAGCGTTGAAGTTTCCCCTACTGCATTGTCATCTCACCATTTTTACTCATACACATATACTTGAGGTGGGACCATGCCCTTCAGTCATCATTTTTTGGTTTCTTCTGCCCACATCAGTTACAACTTGCCCACATCTTTCCCTTTGTCAGGCCAGTCCACCACTTCTTTACTTGATTGTTAGTCATCACCCGCGTTTCCCATTTTTCTACTTTAGAGCTTGCATTACCAGGTTGGTTGAAAGCATGCTTCATCTTTAAAATAAATCTGAACTACATTTTCTTATATTAATACCATAGTACACATTTAAAAGTTCATATTGCAATCCAAATACATAAGAAGTTGAAAAAACTTTACCTTGTACCACTCTTACAGCAATAGGGTTACAATAAGAGAATGGAAAAGGTGTAACAATAGGTTCTGCTCTTTTCCACAGCTCTCGAATTTTGTTATTATTACCTAATTATGAACTTGGAAATTTTTGGAGCAGACTGTGTTGAGACATGGTTATGTAAGTTGTAGAAAAAAGCACACTATTAATTGGATATTTTTTTCTTTTGTACATGAAAAAGTGTTTTTAACTGCAAAGAGAATCTGGGTGACTAGGAAGTCACAAGGAACCTCTTGCCAATCCTTACTGGGGAATGACATGAGCTTTCCTGTTTTAGGGTATAAGGAATCATTAAAGTATTCTGATTAAATAAAAGATACAGAAATATCTTGTAAGTACCTGATACGTTATTTCATCAGAGTTTGCAGATGCTGAATGGGGTGTATGGCTCACCAGTATGACTTGCTGTGAGCCTGACCCACTTTGGCTAGCGAGACTGGAGTCTGTGAGCATAGCAGGGAACTGCTGACCCTGGCAAAGAGGGAAGGAAAAAAGTTAGAATAACTATATTTAAACAGCTGACTGTAGTCATGTAAATTATTTTTACATGTTTTTACATTTACAATTTTTTTTTTCCTTGAAATAGACTATTCCAGAATCCTAGAACAAAATCTACTGCTTACTCTCCTTCTGTCCTTACAATTCAAGTCTAACAATTTAAAGGGTAACAACAGTTGGAAGTCTGTAAGAGCAGAGATTCAGTTCTGATTCATTTTTCCTAGCCTTGCATCAACTGCTGAATGACACATTCCTCTCTTATCTTGGTCTCTTCAGCTGATACTTCCAAGCCACATGAAATCAAGGTACAAAATTACTGCTTAAGATATTATTACTAATATCATACTACTACTTCTATTTCTACATTACTTTCCAATTACCCCAGTATCTTTATGTACTACCTACTCATCACAATTCCCAACTTATAGACACTGTTTTTGTCTAGTGCCCCAAACAAGGTTTTATTGTTATTTATGTGTGCCTTAACATTAGGCATAGGGTCTTATTAATAAACATCAACACTGCCAAATGTAATAGCTTAAATTATCACAAAGTCTGAAGAGAAACCAAATGTTGCTTTGTTACTCTAAGAACTATTTAAGAAGACTTTTCTTCCCCTCCCCAGAGCAAAAGTGCAGAGAGAAGAGTATAATCTTCCTCACAGACTTCACCAGGTATAATCACACCATATGCTAGTTACAGTCTTTCATTAATCTACATTTAGACATTTTCAGTTAGGTCAAAGGGAAAAAAAAAAACACACACAAAAAAAAAAACAAACACCCCACCAAAAACCAAGAACCAAAAAAACCCTCTAAAGATAGTTAAGCCAAGGAAGTAGAAGAAACAGCCCCAGTTTCCACATGTAAAATCTACACTGAAATACTATACATACAATGACCCTAAATTTTAATTTTCTAGTCTTTTAGTATTATATATCCATTGTTTTTTCTATCCCCCCCCCCCCGCACATTCTATTTGCCAACATATCTCTGGCTCTTGATGACACCACAAAAATCTTAAGTTATGATAATGATGAAACTCATGTTAAAGCTACCAAGGCGACTACAGTCCATACAGAACTATTCTTACAATATTTTTTGTAACACTACATGTTAAATACAGTCAATTTAGATTCTGTACTGTTATTTGTGGTGAAAGGAACTGTCACAACTGCTCTTTAACTCTCATTCACAGGGAGGAAAAGAAAATGTTACCATATTAAACAATAAAAGGTTCAGGAATACTAAGCTGTACTACTGAATAGTGATGATGAAGAACACAGTTTAGTCATCACTACATCTTAACGTTTGAATCTACTGTCATTGCAACCTATCATTGTAAAAAAAAATCAAAAACCAAAAACAAACCAAGCAGTAAAATGTCTCTGTATTTCTATTAAAACAGTTCATGCTTCTAGATGCAAATGGGCATGTGTATTTATAGGGCAAAGTTACTTTCTAAGCAAAATCTCCAATTCTTTCCCTATAAAACAGTAATATTGGTTTATCTGTCACTTCAGAAAAGCATTTCTTACCTGTGAAGTGATGTTAAGTGTAACTGCATCGAGACCACCTGTCAACATTCCCTGAGTGTCAGCAAGTGTCAAGGTGACACTACCATCTCCTCCAACTCCTGATGAAGACATTACCAAATTCTGGGCAGAAACCGTAGATTGAGATATGGGTGTTGTTGAAGGAAGGTTTGTTCCACCTGCTGTATTAAGTTCTTGAATATATGCAAAATAATAAAAAAGTTACATATAAACCTATAGCTGCAATCTTATTTTAATGGAACTTAATTTCTATTTCTCATTTGCTCTGCCTTTATTTTGGTGGTTTTGTTTGTTTTTGTTGTGGTTTTGTTTTTTGTTTTGCTTTAGTATTTTTTTCTAATATATATTTTTAATTAGAAAAAACACTGGATAAATACCTGGAGCATTTAGTGAAGTACCCTGAGAAAGAAGTTGGTCGTTGCTTATAGTTAATGTAGCACCTGTAGTCTGACTGTTGATGGCTGGTGCTGTTAATCTTAAGCCACTATTCAGATCACTGCTTCCAGAATTGTGCTGAATAAGATCTTGGCCTGAAGAAAAATCAGTCCTATTGTAACTAGAAAAGTATCAATGTTATGCTGCTACTGTACTTAGAACTATAAACAAGTAGCTATAAAATAATCAAAGTAGAAAATACAAGTAAAATACAAAATTAATTTTGACACATGCATATTTTTATGCAGAGGTTTGTCAAGTTTTTAATAAATGTGATTAGGCATATCTAGATACTAACACAGACAAATACATAAGATTACTAATATTTAGACAAACATTGATCTTGTCTAGATTCAAGCCACCAACTTCAGGAAACAAATCTAGAAAACTAAAGGCTAATGGTTAAGTTGTGATATATATATATATTTTTTTATCTACTATGTGGATAATGAATTGAACTTGACCTCTTTTGTAAAAATATCACTTCACATGGTGTTCATTTTGTGGAACATACAGAAACAGCATAGAACATAAAGAAACTGAAAGCAGATTCTATCAGCTGTTGCACATCTATACTCCATTTTATATAGATGAGTAAATATGCATTAACAAGCAGAAAAAACTAAGTGGGGGACCCTGAAACAGATAATACTGTCATACCACTTATAAACACTAAACATGTTACTGAAAATGGAAAAAGAAAAAAAAAGGAAAAATGAGAAAAGCACTGAATATTATACTGGGTCTATTAAAGAAATGAACAAAATGCAAACTGTCTTTGAGGGAAAGAGATATGTATAGTGTATACATAATCAGTCCCTTAGAGGCAGTAAGAAAGTCAGTCTAAATGTATTCAGACACAGCTGAAGCATTAACTACATATTCTAAAGACTGAAGAGTTCTCCTTCAAAGAAGGACCAGAATATCTATTAGAACATGGTTCCAAGGGCATTTAAAGAAACCTAGATTAAAGAAACTCACCCTCAGTGCCTGCCCTGCTTGTTCCTATCCCAGGAACACCCAGGAGTTGCACTACCCCAAGCAAGGCACAGCAAGGAAAGATGAGCTGGTTATATGGGCTTGGCCACTGAGGTAAACATCTGTTAACTAAGGAAAACACTGGGAATGAGTCTGACATGAGTCCTCAAAGCAAATGTATTTGGTTATCAAAAGAAGATTTGTGGAATATATTTTAAAGCTAATGAATATTAAAAAAAAAACCAAAACAAAACAAAAAACAAAAAAAACAAACAAAAAAAAGAAACACAACAAAAAAACCAAACAAAAAAAAACCAAAAAACACACAAAAAAATCCAACAACAACAGAAAAAACAAACAAACAAACAAAAAACCCAAAAAACAACAAAAAACAAGCTGTATCCTCAAATGCTACTGTATAGCCATCTTATAAAATGGAGATCTGGTACCATTAAAGACCATTAAAAATACCAACCAGATATTGTAAGAGTGATTTCTTGAGGACTCCCTGATGAGCTTGTAGTAGTAGAACCTGAAGCATGAGCTAGAACTTGACTCAAACTGGAATTATTGATGGTCAACATTATCTCATGCTGTCCATTTGAACATGATACCATACCCTGTGAAGTCATGACTTGAGAGATATCTTGTGCACCTAAACATAAGTGGGTCAAACAAAAATTAAATAAATCCAAGAACCCATCTTTGCTTTATAATAGACACAACATTTTAAAGCTATTATTTTCTGAACTACTGTAAAAGGTGTAGCCAAGGTAAAATACTAGAATCTGCACTCTAAAGAGAAAGTTATTTTCATATCCAATTTACTCCTCTGCAGGTTAAGATCTCCACAACAAAGATTATGTATTTTTCTGAAGCCTGTAAATGTTCTTCAGTATTTTCATTATTTAATCCATCTAGTTACATTCAAAAATGTTAACACGAAGTTGTAAAATTTGCTGAAGATACATGTACAAGAGCTTTGTGCTCATTTTATTAAATAAGGTAATTGAGGGAAGAGAAGGATTTTCTCACTGTGGGTAATACCATGAGTACAGCTAAGAAATTCAAAGCACAATAAAACAACTGGTACTGCTTACCACTTGCACTGGTTGTCAGCACAGACTCTTGCTCAGATAGGGATCCTATTGTCATGTTAGCAGAGGTTACTGTGGGCTGCAAAGACAGGCCTGAGATAGGCTGAATAACCACATTAGCTGGCACTGCATTTTCTGTTGCCTGGAGGGGAGGATTCTGTGGAGCCATATTGGGATCTCCAGTTAGCTGCTGAGTGAGTAAATTACTCTGCTGTAACGTCTGCTGTAGAATACTTGGATCAATCTGAAAAGCAAGTTTTCAATCTGATCAATCTGAAGTTAACAAAAAAGACTTAAGTGAATATTCTTAACAGAAATCCAGAATTCATATGCATTGCATGTAGAGTATATATAATATTTAAACTTCAAAATTAACCATTTTAAACTTATATATATCTGTGTCTGTATATATCCAGTCTCCAAAATTACTACATAAACAGTCTATCCAGCTTCACTTGTAGATTCTTCCCTTCCTTCCCTCAGCAAAATGTTTGGGAAATCATGATCATAGTTCCATATGAGCATGCTGGACACCAGGCTGCTGTAAGTAATGCTTATCACTGTCTTCAGGTCTTTGAAAGTGAAAAAGCATAAAGCAGAGGGGGTGTGTGATGTTCTTCTGGGGTGTTGGATGGGGAGCATAAAATGCGTTTGAAGTGAAAAGACAAAAGGCAAATAAAAAAAACCCAACAACCAAAAAAAAAAAGAAGAAAGAAAGAAAAAAAAAAGAAAAAGCCTGCTGTGCATCTGTTCTTTAAGTGTTCCAACATGCATATTATTGCATGTGTCTCTCAAACTAAGGGAACTCTTCCAGAATTACATATGTTCCTTAAACTTCCCTCAGCCCTCAAACTGACAGTACAAAATTAAAAGCAACAAACTGTGAGCAACATACCTGTAATGTTATGTTGTTAATACTGGTGGCATCAATTCCTGAAATTTGAACATTTTGTCCAACCAGATTAGCAGCAAGTTGTAACTGTATTCCTTCAAGAGTGGCCAAGCTACCATCTGTCAAGGACACAGTTAAGTCACCTCCAGCTACCAAAGAAAACAGTTATATTATAATGTTTTTCTTTATCATTACTGACTGCCTCTTTTCGCTTGTTTATTTCTATAAATTAAATCAATACAAAAGCTATACACACACATATTTATTATGCCAAGAAAAATAATTGAAGTGGATGACTATGTACTTTAAAGCTTTTTAAATGCTATGTAATTTAAGGATTGTTATCACTGAAGCATTAGCTAGAAACCTACAGAATAAGACCCACTCCAGCTGGAGAAATTTGCTATTAATTTCTTTGGAGAGTGCCCTGTACCTAAAGACAAGCAGCAAGCATACAGAATATACACATTCTGACCCTGAACAGGCAGGTGAAAGCTACCACCACATTTCTGCACAGCACAAACATGGTTCAAGAAGGTATCAGGGTTCATTCTGTGCAGACACATGCATGAAAATAAAGCTACATTAGCAAATTAAATCCAAAATCTTTGTAATTTAGAAATGTCCTAATTTCAAAAGCTGAACAGACATCTACAAAAGGTCTTGAGAGAATACAAGGAAAAAGTAATCCCATGTTTGACATACATTCTTCTCCAAATACTTTCAGTATGGATCATCTGGTTTCCCTTGGTTGATGTTTCAAAAACTTCTATCTATCTATCCATCCATCAATCCAATCCCTCCATCTCCTTTAGTATAATGAATCTGCTTTACAATGCACTCAATAATACCTGCCAACATCACGAATCTCGATTTAAAAAGGTTCCTGCCTCATTCTAGGACATCTGAACATGCGAAAGACTTCTCATTCTATTCATTCCAAAAGTCAAGCAAACAAGAAGCAGATTTAACTACAAATTTATCACCAACTGTGCCTGTCAATTAGCATTTACCAGTATCTTCTGAGCAATGAACATTTTCTTTGGCTAAGAACAGTTTAAGTCAAATCAAATAGTTGTAATAAATATGAGGCTAGAATTACTGTGAATCTGCACCTGTAAATTCAAATTCATAGACATGTACTAAAATAAGTGCCAAAGAAGGACAAAAGATCACAGTCTCATTTCCCAGTGACAATCTGTAGGGCTTGAACTATCTGTAAATTCCTGTAAACAGTACCAGGAACAATTCCAGACTCCTGAGCACTCTCTGCTCTTAGAGCCATCCTTGTTCGGACTTTGCCCAAGGCCATCTGGCATTGACAAATTATTTTTGAGTGCAATTAGAACTTAGCAAGGATCACTCATGTTAACATGAGACATGTTGGGCATTGTGTGCCAGCTGGAGCTGGAGTCAAAGAATGGTCTGTGGCACTTCCCATGTGTTCCTGTCACTTCACATGACAGCTGTGGCCACAGTAAATTGGTAAGACTTCACATCCTAGGCATTCAATAATTTAACATGCATGCCTACACTAGGCTGTTTTTGCATCATTGAAGTATTTTCTTGTTTTGTACTTTTGGTTGGGTTTTTTTGCTGAGTGTGTGGTTTGTAGTCTTTTCTGATTTCAGATAATATTAACTACACATGTAGAGCATGTGTACACAAAGCACATAGACAAACTTCTTTGCTCCATGAGCTAATGCTTAATGACAAAATATATCTTATGGAATGGCTTACAGAATAAATGTTTCAATTCCCTCCTTTTTTATGGAAAGGCAATAGAGTATTACAAAAAGAATACAAATATTCTAGCCACTTTTTATCTGTATTTTCCTTCTTTCTGCAGTGTAACATCACAGCAGAACTGAAGAGACCTTTCTAGCTGAACGGAATACATTTTCCCCTTCATTCTTAAATAAATTTCTATTTATGTCACCACTGTGCAACGAATAATGAATCCAGTACAACTCTTACCTTGTTGAAAATGGTGTTTGGCATAATTTTATGAACTCTAATAGAAAGCAAAGTTCATTACTTGATCTCAACACCACCACCAAAAAGTCATACATTTTTACCTGACACTGAAGCAGGCAGGATAGCCTGGCCCACAAGTCCTTGTTGAAGCAAATTTTGATCAAACTGACTTGTCAAAACGGAGTTATTCATGATGAAAACATTGGGGTCTGTTGAGGATGAATTAAGAAGACTGACTGGTTGCAGTCCCTCAGCTGAGGTACGAGTAACAGGCTTCCTAACTTTCTTTGTCTCTGGTTTATAATGACACTGTATGTGGGTTTTTCTGCGCCCTGACGTGCGGAAGCGCAGATCACAGTGGGGACATTTGAAGGGCTTTGCTCCCGTGTGCAGACGCATGTGGACTTTCAGGCTCCCTTTGGTTGAAAACGAATTACTACACACGTGGCAACTGAAGAGCTTCTGGCCTGCAAGTTTCAAAAACAAAAAGACAAGTCCTAAAACCTCTAAAAAAATAAATAGCACTGTAACCAACAACTAAAGAAAAAAACCCAGATTCTAGACTAATTTGAACAGAATACATTTGAAATAACTAGCCCTTTTCATTATAATTTTGGCTACTTTTCAAATCACTTAAGGATCTCAATGAAGGGTATCTTTTTTCCTCATTTCTGAAACTCAGTATTCTGGTCATGCAGAATCTTACTTGGTCACACTGATGTCTCTGTCCTCCTCATTATGTCACTTTCCTGACTAATCAAGTTGTATCAACTACACGGCTCATAAAAAATAGAGAATTAAAAAGTTTCATCTTGACCTTTTCAGCATTTGTCTTCTCCTTTCTTAGCCACTTGTTTCCCTTTTAATCCCAGCATCTTTATTCTTCTGCTTCAGCCTTTACCTTCAAACTGACTAGTATCAATGGATTACAAGAATAAAATTTGAGATCATATTCTAAAACAAAGCAACAACTACTTCAAAGTAATTGAGAAGCACAGAAACCTGGTCTATAGACATACAGTCCTCTTTCTCTACTCTCCTTTCAGACTGCAGAACATCTTAAAATTCCTGGTCTTGAAGTTTTAATGTATTGCAACTGTTAACTACAGAGTTCATTTCAGCAACCATAGCCACAGTTGTACAATGCTAATATTAAAATCAGAGCTCTCAATAATACAAAGAAACTGCTGTAAAAACCTAAGTATTACAAAAATTCAGTTTATATTCAACTTGGATGCTTTAAATAGCTGAATGCTCTAATTTTTTGGTACTCTTATTTTTTCAGTCTATTTAGGAGCACAAAATTTAAAGAAAAAAATTATAAATGCTAATTTTAGAATATCATGCAACTCCACTCTTGTTCAGGAAAATCATTTAGCATTGAAATGCTACAGTAAATTGGAATTTTAATATTTTTGATACATATGTAGGATTTCCATGAGCTAAGACTATGACTGCTTTATAAGCCTATATATACAGAAGGCCATAATAATGTTTATTTAAAACATCATAATATGAGTCATTTGATGATACTATGTACCAAATGTCACCAAGTCATAATTCCCAGATCATAGTGAAACATACCACTCCTTACATGTGTCCTGTTAAACTAGCCTGTCGAGAAAGTACCTGTTTCTAAGCAAAGACTTTCAAAACCATACTGACCTGTGTGTGTTTTAACATGACAATCCAGAGTAGATTTTACAGTGAAACTCTTTCCACATTCTTCACATTTATACGGCTTCTCTCCAGTATGGATACGAACATGTCTAGTAATTCCAGAAGACATGTACACGTGAATTTCTACTTTTATGCCACTTTGTAGAAATATTTATTTGGTATCTTACTACTTTTGTAATTTAATATTTAGATTAACATTGCACTAAGCAGAAGATTATTTCAGCATCTGCCTTGTTTCAAACTTATTTTTACATTTTTTTATATGCAAGTCCTTTCAGTATGAAAAAAAAAAAAAGATTTGCTCTAGGACTTCATAGTAAGATATTTAATACTGCAAGAAAAGAAATACTAAAAGGCTGCCTCAGTCCTATTCAAAATATATGACATTTCAACACACTTTTAAACTGAGAAATTGTATCTAGGAGTCAAACTTTAGCATAGGCATAAGAAAATTACATTAAACTTACTGCTAAGTTTCTAGCGAACATGTTAGAAAATTGAAAATATGCAAAATTTTTCCAGTTCTTACCTGACTAAATCACTGGGTTTTTTAAAGCTTTTGGGGCAATAACTACAACAGTTGGCATATTTAGGTTCTGCTTCCAGTTCTGCTTGCTTATCTTTGATCTCACTAATTCTGTCTTTCTCTGCAGCAGACTGGACAAGAACTTTTTCTGAGACAGTGGCACTTTCTCGAGGCCTGATTTTTGCCAGTTCTGCTGTTTCTTCTTCTGTAAAAGTTATGACACCAGGACGAGATTTTCTGGAAGTTCTTTCAGAGTTTTCATCATCATCTTCAACACAAGCAACTATTATAAAAAACCAACCAACCAAAAAATACAAAACAACAAAACAAAAACAAAAAACCCAAACAAAAACACACCACACAAAAAAAAAACAAAAACAGCAACAACAACAACAAAAAAAACCAAACCCAAACAAACAACAAAAAAGACAAAATACACATGTCTGTTTAGTTTAATCTGTCAGCCAAAATTACAAAACCAGAAGGGTTTATTATTAACCACATGGCCATATCATTACATGCCTGATCTTCATCACTTTCAGAGGTCTAACTATTCATGCCTGGGCTTCCTTCAAATAACGCTGGGTATATAATTCTTATAGTAATTAAATATTTGTATAAGTTATTTAGGACAAAAAAATGTTCTACTTCAGTGAACACACTGAAATGACTATGTAAAATACAATACCTTGAATAAACTGGACAGACTCCTGGAAAATGATGTATTTAAACAATTTAGGTAACAGCCATTTCAGTGGTTTTGGACATTTCACATTATGCTTGCTGGCTAATTTATAACATTACTGTTACAGCATTCATGTAATCCACTGAAACATCTGTACTTGTTACGTAGTAAGGACTTTAAGAGTAAAAGTGAAATAATTTACCTCCCCCTCCTGTTTCTGTAGCTGCTGCTACAGCTGAGGAGACTGCCTGATGTTTTTTCATATGTTTTTTGCAGTGAACAGTTGTTCGAAAGCTTTCATCACAGAATGGGCACTTGTAAGGCTTCATGCTCATGTGAGTTGCCATGTGCCTGGTAAGGCTGCCATTAGTGGTGAAGGAGGTATTGCAAATGCTACAGCTGAATGCTTTAACTCCTTAAAGTAACAGAAACAAATAAGTAGCATGCCATTTGTTTAGGTTTACTTATACAGGACATTTACAAAACCCAAACATCAGTCAAGATATTACAGAGATGGTAGACTCTGTTACCTGTATGAGTCTTCTCATGTGACTTAAGAACTCCTGAGGAAACAAAGCCACGGCCACAGAGTTGGCATTTATAAGGTTTCTCACCAGTATGAGATCGTACGTGTTGTTTCAAATGGCTGGATTTCTTGAAACCCTTGTTGCAATATTCACATCTATTAGAAAAATATTTGCATTAGATGTGTATAATTACAAGCTATGAAAGATCCAGGCAGCTCTGTGACAGAAGCTGAAAATATAACAAACCTATATGAACGCCTGCTTTGATCTTCGTTATCCTCAAGAAAATGAGGCCGTTGGGTATGCAGCTCAAGTTCTTGTGATGGCTGATCTTGTATCAAGCGAGTTGTCTAGAAATCAAAGTCTCAAGTGAATTTCATTAAAACAATACTAAAAAAGTCACACAAATAAGAAAAAATAATTAAAATCATAGCATTTCCAGTCCCCATAAGTAATGTATGCCTTCATACATTTTCGACAGGATATAAGGACACCTCACTCTTTCATAGTGAGAAGGAAAGCAGCAAAGTGTGCACCTACTGAATCAGAATAAACAGACAATATGGTGCACTTACACAACACATGACTTCAGTCTTGTAGATTTTCTGGTGTTTGAGAAATTAAATTTAATGTTAAAGCAGCCATTTTAAGCAGTATGAGCTCGGTACTGAGTAGCAAAATTAATGATACTGACAGACTTCTACTTTTTGAACAGGTTTTTCCTCTAAGCAAAACCCACCACAGAATAATCCTTGAGAATGACAGCATGTTTTAAGATTTGAAGAGAACTCCAAAGCCTGTAGGCTGAAACTGCTCAAAACTCCTCCAGACCCTAAAACCCACCTCTGTTCTCTGACTGACATTTGCTTGGTGCAAACAAGAAGGTACATTCACAATTGGTATGGACGGTCATAATGCTAAGTATTGCTACCATCACAAGAAGTTATATTTAAACTGTATCTTTAGCAATTAAGCTCTTCTACAAATTTAACTAGACGAGAACCACTAAAAACCATCACACTGAAATATGCAAGCTCCATGAGTGATCACTACACAATAAAAATGTTATTTTTTGTTTGATCATGACTATATCCGTAAAATAAGAATTACGATAGAATATAGTGCAATAATGTACAATTATGTTATCGTATTAAATCCTTTCCTTAGTTCTAGACTTACAATCCTATTTTATAGCATTATATTTTTTTAAGCTTAGAGCATACAAATATACAACTCTTGGAAACATAGATGGGCCACTTACACTCACCCTGCCCTTTTATTTTCCAGTTGTTAAACATAAGCAGTCTAGAAAAGAAATCATTAAACCTTTCTGACTTCTCAGTTGACCTAATCACCAGTGAAGAACTTTAAAAAATCATCACTGAACACAGAAGAACAAATTCTGCCTTCTACAAGTACTTACTATGTTAATAGTGTCTGTGCTTGGAACCTGAAGAAGGGCTGGTGGATGGTAGCTTGTTGAAAGAGCCTGAGACTCAAGTGTGCTTGAATCCTGCAGCTGCTGTACAGCTGGAAATTGAGTCTGTTGATTGTAGGTGTCATTAACTGTAAAACCTGCCAGAAATTAAAACAGTCACTAATATGGGAAATACACTGAATTGGACTTTGAATAACACCACACTTTGTTGAAGACTACCTTCAAAAGAGATTACATAGTGTTACCATATAGCAATACTCTGATATTCTTCATTGTTGAGTGTCAAAATAAACATTACTGACATCTACATAACAGGTATAACAGGGTTACTTACCATTAGCTGGAATTCTATTGGAAAATCTCCTCCACAGAAAAACCACTGTTTGAAGTTTCTTCAGAGTGCCACAATTACCTTAGAGCCATTGAAATTTTGAATTTCGTGTATGTAAGCATGCATGTGTCAAACAGGTTGACCCATCTCCCTTTATCCACGTTGGTACCACGCTCCCTTAACTACACTGGAAGCCGATCACAAGGATGCAAAGCTCAGTGGGGAGGATGGCGGGTGAGTGGAGGAGATGACCCAATAGGAGAACTCCAGTTTCTGATAAAGTAACCCCATTTTCTCCTACTTTGGATCTCCTCCACATATTCCCACTCTTTAGATAATAGTAAAGTAGAGCCTCTCAAAGGCAAACTGCAAAGTAAAAAATTAAATGTATTTTTATTCACATTTCCAGTATAAAGACCTGACATTTTTATTTCCTTTGTTCATCTGGAATATCAGATCTTAATAAACTCATTTTCTAAATGAATGAATGAAATAATGGTATCAATTATTCAGAGCCAGAGAAGTATAGCTCAGATTGAAGGGGTTTTTAATGCTATTAAAGATGCCCTGTTACCATCCCTATAAGCCCTAATTCTTCTTATAATATAAAATGTAATGTGGAAAATCTGAAACCACAAATATCAGTAATTAAGGTAAGGGCAGAAATTTTATTATTTCTGTGCAGTTTGCCTTTAGTGGACAAAAAGGGTGAAGATTATGAAAGCAGGGTAGAAACAAACCCACATCAGATGATCACAGCATCAAAGGTCAAAACGTAATGCTTAAAGAATTACAGTGTACCAAAAACTGGGATGCATTAAGCAGAAACTTCTCCAAAGACACTGTTGACAGCACACAAATCCTGTAATCCACACAGGAAAAAAAACCTATTGTACCCTAATGCTTACACAACAGAATGAAAACTATCAAATGTAAACAAATCTTGAAAGCATTTTAGTCAGGTTGCAACTTACAACCAAACCTAGTGCTGCAACATGTATTTTGTTTTCTCTCCTAGAACTAACAAGATTACAATAAAAAGACTCAAGCTGAACCTTGCACCTCTATTACTCTTAGTGACATGACAAAGTCAAGTAGCCTGAAGAACAGGAATGCAGTTTTATGGTGATGAAGGCTGCTATTTTTTTTTTTATATATATTTTCCATTGTATTTCATGAGAACACAAAAAATAAGCCTCAAGAAACTGAAGAGGAAGCGATGCCACTTCCATGCCCTAAAAAGTAGAAGGATGTAACTGATAAATGTACAAGGAAATAGCTACCTTAAAAACCCCAGTAATTTTTACTAGGTAAGAATGAAAAAATAAATTACTATACCATGACCTGTTTCACTTCAGTGCTTTAATAAAAGCTGAAAAGTTTCCCAAGACCATGCAACAAAATACTCAGGAGGAAAAGTTCTAAATTTGGAGGTATTTTGGGAAAAACTGGAGAAAGAAATTTTGCTTCCAGAATATAAAGCTGAAGAATATATAGGATGCATCTCCATTTTGCTCAATGCAACTACGAAGATTTCCACTTCAAATTTTTAAACAGATCCATCAATATTGAGCATGCTAAAGGCATTTGCTACCACCATATTTCTACAGAACATCATTAAAATCAGGAAAACAACAACAAAACTGAACACCAAAGGCCAGACATTCTGGCTGAGAGAGAAATAAATTTCAGAACATTTATTTTCTGCTCATTTTTATCATTATATAACAACACTTCCCAGAAGTTTTGCTTAATCTTCAAAGAACAGAGAACAACTTAAGCTCTGTATAATAATGTGAGACTCTTATTACAAAGTCCTCTTAACTCTGAATTGGATTTTGTGTTATTTCAGTACAAGAAATCATTTGCACTGCTTGTTTGTCTTGGCTTTAGGACATCACCCAACCTATTCTCTTCCATGTTAACAAAACATAACAAAAATAGGATGCTCAGTTGACTACTGGAAAAGTGTGCCTTGCACCTAAGAATGAGAGACTAACAGTATGATAGACAATAACAAGTACAGTGGTTTAGTTCAGACAAAGCTTGAAGCCTTAACTAAGAGATCATTTGAATTCCAACATTACAAAGATACCTAAATGCACATGTGGATTACAGTGGGGGTAACTAACTAGCAATTAAATGGAGTGCAGATTTGCTTCATAGGAAACTTTTGGAACCAGCTGAACAGTACTGACTAGAATTGAAGTGTAAACAGTTACAGAAAGAATCAGAATTCCAAATCCTGAGATTGCAGATCAACTTCTTAAGAATGCAAAACAGCAGGCTGATGGCAAAGGTGTATTTGTATGGGCTACAGAGTAACAGTACTTGAACTTCTGTGGTTTTTAAAGATAACTCTATCACCACTAACTGAATTATTAACATTCAGCCATGCTTACAGGGAGACTTTACAAGGAAGAAAAGGTGACAATCTGTATGAAAACATATTTGGTGACACATGATATTCAATAACCCCAAGGGATTTTCTGATAAAAGATCCTTTGGTTATTCTGAAATCACTAAATTAACGTCTTCAAATTAAGCCACCTGAATATGTGAACTACAAAGAATATCAAAATCTTTTTTCTCAGTCTTCAAATCTGGCTCAAATGAATAATAGATTATGATACAGCAGCACCTTCGTAAGATCCACACTTCTTAAGTCTGAATGCACCAAGATGGCTCCCTGAACAAGCCAGAAATTCTGTAAGAATATTACAAACAAACCTGAAAGAATAAACAAAGCTCTGATAGGTCTGAAGGCCTAGTGATCAGCCTCATCTGTCTGAAATGCAAATACTTTTTTCCTTAAAAAAAGGAAAAAGAAAACATAAAACCCTAGCAAAGACTTTTCAGAACTCTTACATTCTTTCTTAATAAACACTGAGCCAAAAATTTTAAAAAGAATGCAGCCTATAAATATTGAGGATAAAAAAACCCCAGTGTTTCAAGCTTGAATGTTTTGCCTTGCTGACAGGAAAAAGAAACCAGGAGCATGAAGCATAGATGCAGACATAGGGAGAGGGTCGACCAATTTAACGCATGCATCCGCACAAATGCTTACCTACCTGAAATTCAAAAATTTTGAAGGGCTCCAGGATCTTCAAGGAAACTTCAAAGAGTTGGGAATCTGTGGGTGAGATTCCAAGTAGAATAGGAGACAGCTTATACAAATGAGACTTAAAAAAAAATCCAATCCACACTACAAATGTTCTGATTCTCTGTAACAATTTTATACTGTACTGATGATCAGCCTAGATTTCTGATGATGGAAGATCTAGAAGAAGATGTGAGATCTAAGAGAGTCTCCCTCCTCCCCAAGAAATCACTCAGTATTCAGTATTTACGTAATGGACAAGGTATACATACATAAAAAATGAAATCTAAAGGAGATCACAGAACAAGGTTTATATATTTATAATTTTCAAATTCAAAGAAGCCATAAAAATCCAAACAAAACCCACCACACTCTCAAAAGTAACACAGAATGAAATGCTGCACTTTTTTTCTGTAGTCTCTTCATTCATTTGGAAAACTGTTAAAAGGTATCCAATGAAACCAATACTTAGGGGTGTGGACCCCTGGAATTTGATGTCCCCTCAAATGAAGACCTTTCTGGTAACTTGCCTATAGCCTGTCCCTCAGCCCCACAACTTAGAACTTCCTCAATGAGGAAGAAAAGGAGAGTTCTCATAGTAGGAGACTC
>JAOEGS010007787.1:23026-65431 GCA_025447755.1 Corythornis vintsioides
TCTAGGTGATCCTGCTCGGGCAGGGGGGTTGGACTAGATGATCTTCTAGGTCCCTTCCAACCCCTAATATCTGTGAAAATAAATATAGTCTTAAACCTACCTATGGGTTTTCATGTGTTTTTTACAGTTGAGTGATGTTTTGAATGTTTTTTGACAGTACGGACACATATATGGTCGAAGGTCATTATGGATTCCCATATGTCGCCTCAGGCTACCACCAGTGGTGAAGGCCCCATTGCATATAAGACACTTAAAAGCTTTCAATCCAGTGTGTGTTCTAATATGTGCTTTCAGAACTCCAGCTGACACAAAACCTCTTCCACACTGAGAGCATTTAAACGGCTTTTCACCAGTATGTGACCTTTGTAAGAGAAAGCAGAAATTAAAGTAGATTTAGCAATTTCATTTACTAAGTAATTAAAGGACAAAATTTTAAAATGAGCAAAATATACCGAACTAAAGCAACTGTTCAGTTAAGAAAATTCAGAAATTAAAGCTTTAATAAACAACTTGTATACCAACCTTGGTAGGGCTAGAGGCAATACTGTCTGACAGTTTTAACTTTGTTTTACAGTCCAATCTCCTCTTCTGGTCATACTTTGCCTCAATTAAAACATTTGGTTTTAATTTCTCCATACCAAAGAATATCCTAGTTCTTCAGACTAGTATATTATCATTTACATGTATTTATTTCAGATCAGCTAAAATAATTACCACACAAGAATTTGGAGAAAAACATAGTAGTATTTAATATGAGAACTCTATGTTTAATAACAAAACTGTGTCCATCCTGAATGCCCCGTGAATAAGGCATAATACAAACAGTCTTTCAGACTGGCCTGTGAAAACAATACTGAAACGAGGAAACTCTCTCACCTATACTATCAACGTGTCCCACCCAGCACATCCTTCCAGAGGTGCTAAAGGAGTTTCCCTTTAAGTCTACATTGAGACATAAAATAGACTGAAGGATAAGTTAGGATATGGAAGATAAAGGAAGGAGGAATTCCTAAAGTTGCGAAAAGTTAGAGATGGCTTATAATTACAGTAGTCTTAGAAGTCTATGACCACAACATCAGATACCATAATAAAGAAGTATGACAGATACTAAGATTCCTGTTTTGCTACCAATACACATCTATGGAAATTAGCAGCAGGGCATCCCAAGCCTTGCTTGGTGTGCCTGGAGGAGAATCTGACAGATGACTGAGACACTGATTTATTTTAAATATCCCTTGTACACATTTCCCACTGTTTCAGAGAGAAGTGTGAAACAAAACCAACTATTTCAATGAAGGAGTAATGATGCAAACCAGCAACGCTGTTAAAATTATTTGAATTTAAATCAGTTAAGCTTGATTGTATCTACAAAAGAGTGAGAAAAACAGAATATTGGAAAAGAAAAAGATGTGACATTGCAAGGCTTCCCCCCATCAGTTAGAACAGCATATAGAAAACAAGAACTGCTTTAAGCCAATTTGAGAACCTACCAATATAGAACTTGATTTTTAAAGAACATGAGGAACTCACCATGACTTGAGTCAGAGAAAGTGGGAAAGCGGTAGAGTTCCACTAGAGAAACAAGTGGATTGCCATCTGCTTCTGGGGAATCTTCCCTTAGATCTTAATCATCATCTTTGGTAGGCTTTTTTTTTTTTCTTTCCCTTTTTCTCATCCAGTTATTCACAGTTTATAAATCAGGGAACAATGTTTGCCAACTCTACTAAATGTCAAAGCTCACTGTCTGTAAAACAGCAACTGACTTAGCTTTGAAACTATCCTTTCTTTTTAGAACAAGGCTGGATTAGGTACCTCCACTGATTCCCCTCCAACCTAATTATTTCTGTGACTCCACGACCTTGTGATTGTAACAGACACCTCCACTGTATGGAACATGAGCTGAACTTCAAGCAACAAAATGAACCCCAAGAAGATTTACGCAGTCACAATATAAGTCTAAATTATTTTAGATTTAGTACACAGAAAAGAGCACGCAGAATAAAAATCTAATTTTCTTCTCAAAAAATGGAGTTATAGACAAAGCAGATGATATGGAATATGTAATTACAAGATTATGACAAGAATTCACAGGCAATGCTTGCCATTTTCTACACACAGTTAGGATAAAAAGTCCCAGGTATTAACAGGCTAAACAGCACACTAAACACAACCATTTAACTGTACACACATAGGAATTAGTCTAAAGCGTCCTACAACTTTATCAGAAAACCCAGTTACCATTGGTTCACTACTTAAGGTAAAAAAAAAGAAGTCTTTTCAGTGAAAACTATATGTTTTCCATAAAATTTTTATCTCATACATTTCCTCTCTTCTTTGTATTTTTTTTACCTGATGTGTTGCTTAAGATGACAAGATTTTTTATAGGCTCGATGGCAATAAAAACATTTGTATGGTCTGTCTGCATCATTCACAAAATTATTGTTAAAATAATTTTGGAAGAATTGGCTATTCCTTGGGATTGGCTGGATAAGACCTGCACACATAAACACACACACAAAAATGAAAAATTAATTGGCAAAGTTATTCCAAAGTTGCAGTAGTCTGAAGAGCTAGTGTTTTGGGGGGAAAAGTGACTAAACTTTTAGTATGCAAGAATATAAGGAAAATAAGCATGTTTTCAGCACTTAAATTATTCATGCATCTATTCAGCATTATACACATTGTATTGCACACTCTATTTTAGTGATAGTTCTTCTCTTATCCATAGGTCGAAGTAATTACGACTCACATATGCCCAAAATAATTAATATTACAAATATTTCATGCACATTTTGTGAAATGTACAAACCACCATGATATATATCTGCTTTTACTTAGAGAATAAGGAAAGGATGTTAAAAAATGTTATATTTCTACATCATATACTTTGGCAGTCAGTCTTCCTACTTATTTGGATACCTCCAAAATGTATTGGAAAAAAAGACCAGCATTACTTTGGAAAAATCAGTTAAAAGTTCCATGTACTACATCTCCAACTGCTAATATGAGAATGTGCTGCCCCAGAAGCAGCCAACAGAAGAGTACCATCACAGAAATTGTGACAGAATGAGAACAGCAGCAGACCTCTCAAAGAAACAAACTCATCACCTGAACTCAAATTACTCATCACAGAGCTAATTTACAGGGCTGAGTGCTGCAAAGCTTCAACAAATCTGCAGAAGATCCCAGTGTGGTCCTAAATATTCACCATGAAAGCCTTTCATCTTTTCCTCTCAGAGTGCTTCATTCAGCATTCTGTGTTTCATATGCAGAAAGGAAAGCCCATAGGATTTCTGCCAATTTCGAAACAGAATTTAAAAGAGCAAAAGACAAGGAGGGCACATTCAATTTTGGGAGGAAATGTCAACAATGAAAAAAGTTTATCTGCCTCAGACATGAAAAAGCTTATATGAGAACATACTACATATACATATATATACACATACATGGCATATACATGTGTACATGCCAAAACTTTCTTCGCTTCCCCAACTAACTCAGTTATAGTAAAAACATTTTCTATTAAAAAAACCACACACACAAAAAAACCCACAAACAAAACAAGAAAAAAATGCCCAAAACAACAAAATCAAAAAGAAACCCCACAAAACTAAAACTCAAAACCAAAAAACCCACCAAACCAAAACCAGAGCCCTAATTTCTAAATTCCTGCTGTCATTCTATTAAGATAATTAGTAGCAGCATACAGGACATGTCATAAATCTTCCACATCAGAAAAGAAGGCACTTCAAATGACAAATATTTACTTGTGGATAATTTTAATCATATAAAAGCAGAACAGTTAACTCTTAGAATGACTAACTTGTGAGCAGTTAGGTGACAGTGCTGCTGGTCTGCAGAAACACTGCAGAAATTCCTAATAGCATATATAAGAGAAATGAGAGGAATTTCTTATAGAACACTTCTAAACTACTCAACTTGTTCAACTTGGATGGGTGAAACATTTCTCCAAACTGCTACAATAGTTGAATGTGGCTCTACGCTGGATAAAGCAACTCAGCAAAATAGTTCTGAGTGGGAACATTCTATAATTCTATAAAATTCTGTAATTCTCTAATTCTATAAAAATGGATTTTTTTTTCCCCATCAGTTCCATCTTTGGATAGAGTAATTTTTTGTACTTCCTCATCAATTAATACCATCAACTAATGCAATAAAGTGAAACAAAAGTAACAGGTAAAGAACAATTTGCAGACTCTTCTTACAGATGTCTAGAATAATTTAAGATTTTTTTTATAAAGGAAATTACATATCAACTTTTTTTTTTTTTTTTTCTCCAAAAGGTGCCACTCAGATATTAACACTAGTACAAAGCAACAACACTAATTTCTTGATACTTCCAAAAGTACTAAGTTGGTTTGGTTTCAATTTTTTTCTGGGAACAGTGAAAATATTGTCATCAAGTAGAAAAAACACACCACCTTCAACATAAATTGTGGAACTTCTTATTTTCAAACTGAACACTCCAATATCAACAGTTTCATGTGTTATCTGTACCTGTGGGAAACAACTTCTAAAGTATTTCATTTTTGGTAATTTTTGTTTTTTCCAAACATTTAATTGCAAATATCTTAATTGTATTGAAGTACTTCATTCTTTAAAAATCAAGAAGTAGTACTGCACCTGTGTGATATAAGTATCTATCTGAAGCTTTCAGCAAAGTTTTGTTGCTACTCTGAAAAGAAAGTTTCTTATAGCCATTATCAAAATTAAAACTACTCCTGCATACAGTAATTCTTGGAAACCAAGAAAGCAAAAGGATTTTTAAAAAGATTAACATTTTAGGCTAAAGTTACTACTATTATGATATTCTGCTATATAAAGATAACAGACAATAGACAAGCGTTAGCAGACTGGTAAGTCAAACAATGAAGAGTAAATGCCTTGCCCACTACATTGGCCTCTATAGGACAATAATATTTATTTTCTTGATTGAGCTGCACAACAACTTACCTTCTTCCAAAAAGTGGATTTACATAATATTGTAACAATTATTCTACAACAGAATTAAAATAACCATATAAATTCTCTATAGGACAGTCCAGAATTACTCTGCCCTTTTTTGAAATATTACCACTAATGATTACCACTAACTCAGTTGAGGTCACAATTATAACAAATACACTAAAATTACATACACACTGACTCATTGATATGTGTAATTTGAATAAACATTCTTAAGAAGAATGGAAGTAATGAACTCTGTCATGTTTTCTATAGCAACAGTCTAGCAATATTCTTCTGTTATGTAAAATTGCACACTTTTTTTGGTAAGTATTACACAGTTTCTTCTTTAGAAAAAAACAAACAAAAAAACCCAACAACAACAAAAAAACCAAAAACCAAACCAAACCAACCAAACAAACAAAAAAAAAAAAACAAAAACCACGCCAAATCAAACCAAACCAAAAAAAACCAACAAGCCAGACTGTTCCTATTAATGTTATAAAACAATAACATATGGCACTTCTCTGAAGCATGATTAATAATTATGACTTTAAGTACATCTTTCTGAGAAAGCTCTGAATGTGCTTGATTAAATTGTGACCTCTATTTTCCAGTGAAATCCTTATTTCCAGAGTGTATGGATTTTCTTGCTCTTTACCTAAATCAGTTATGAGTATGGGCTCTTGCAAAGGAATGTCTGGCACTGGAATGCTCGTCTTTCCTACTCGAACTTTTGCAGGTTTACGTTGATGTCGCAGCTTTCTCAGTTCAGTGTGTTTAAAATGTGAAGCAATGTGAGTTTTCCGGTGGCCCGATGTTCTAAACTTTTTGTCACAGTGAGGACAAGCAAAAGGCCTAACACCTGTAAAAGATTAAAAACAAACAAGCAAATTTGTTTTAATTTTATTTCCATCAACTTTAGAAATGCAGCTTTGGGATACAGATTCTCTTTTCTGTATTTTCTTTTTTGTTCTCTATGAGGGTGAGGGTTTCAAATAGGTTTTCAAAACAGATCCATAAAATTCAAAAGTAAATACAAAATTGCCTAAATGATAACTGGTTGTAACACATTACTTTAAGAAAGTTTATTAGAAGGAAACTGGATGATAGAAAAGTGACAGCAATCCTTCCTAAACCTAAAAAAAACAGAGGAAAAAATAATCAGTAAACACACAATGACGTACAATACGAAAGAACAGAGCAATGGTAACAGGACAAAGGTTAAAGAAATTTTAGATTAGTCTCTGAAAATGTCAACACTGATGGCAGTCAAAGAAAAATGCCAGTGGGAATTATTGTTAAAGAAAGATTTTTGCAATGCAAAATCTGGTGGAAATGTCTCCTCAGAAAGGATACTGGAGAACTTGGTGAGTTAGAGAGACAGGCAGAGCTAATGAACTTTTGGCTTTTGTTCAAGGGGAAATCTTGGACTCAGAAGTGTAGGAAACCTGGCTGGGTATCATGAAGAAAGCTCATGAAAATCACAGGTGGAAAAATGCGTGAGAAATAACAACATACCTTTCTTCACAATACAGTAAAAAAACCCAACCAAACAAAAAAAAACCAAAAAAAAATTAACCAAAACATCAAAAAACAGCTTATGAAACAACTCAGTAGAATATTTAAAAGTACAGAAAATACTCAAAATGTAGCTCCACATTTGAATTCATAGTGTTAGGTTGTTCTAGTAGTAAGTTCATATGGGTTCAAAATCAATTGGCTAACTTCTTTGAAAAAGAAAATTCTACCAAGTGTTGCCTAGTGCAAATGCACAGTCTGCTTCAGGAAGTCCTTGACCCAAGGATCAGCAGAAGCTAGTTAAATGCTGCTAAGAAGCATTACTGAAAGCTGCCTCTTTGCCACACACTGCCATCAGAGACAGCCTATGAGGCCAGATGGAGCTCTCACCTGACACAGTAATTGTAACCTGCTAGGGAGAGGAGGAAGCAAACATCTCTGACAGGAAAAACAAGTGTGTTGAATGATGGCTAACTACTTGCAGAAGTTCCATAAACACTGAAGTAGTTCTTTTTCAAGCCACACTGTGCTTTTACCACTTTAAATGAGTCTGGTTTCTTAAAGTAAGGTTAACCTATCTTCTCTTGCTGAAAGCTTATTTACCTGCAAGAAGAGTGAAAGAAAAGTGGAAAACAACCAGGTAGTACACCAAAGTTGAAAATTCATTTTTTTCTATGTAGAGGATAGAAGTTCAGTCACAGTAAACCAGGTCTGAAGACATCATATATAATATAAACAAGGACCATGCGAACAGAGGAGTTTTAGGGCATGCAGTTTAACATATTGAAAACACCAAGCAACACCTTACTGTTGAAGATAAAATGGAAAATAATTGAATAGTCCTGAATGATATGGTGAAATTATCAAAAAGTGTTTGGGAGGAAAGAAAAGATACAGAGTAAATATGAAAGATAACAAAGGATAAATAAGAGCAGAACTTCAATTCTAAGAATATGACTCTTTAGAAAGCACAATTAAATACAATAGTGACAATAAAAAGAAACAAGAGTAGAGTCATTGTCAGAAAACTAAAAGTCCATGGCTTTCGTAAGATCCCCAACTTTCAAAGTCATGAAACACTACAAACCTAGGACAAAAATTTAAGTTCATCACATAATACACATTAAAATGGTTACTTCTCTGATAGATACCAATGGCAAGGCAGACATCTCTACAACTTAAGCACTCCACCTTGTCTTTTTTTCATTTAAGGTCTCTACCCCACATCACAGAAAATACAAAAGCAGTTTTGAGGCCTTACCTGTATGTAGACGAATGTGAACTTTTAAACTCCCTGAGGTGGAAAAGCATTTCATACAAAATTGGCACTTGAAAGCTTTAATGCCAGTATGTGTTTTGATATGTGCTGTGAGAGTACTCTTAACGGCAAAGGCGCGGAAACACTGGGGACACTTGAATGGCTTCTCATGGGTATGAATACGAATGTGCCGCACGAGATCACTTGGCTTTTTGAATTCTTTAGAGCAATATGGACAAACATGCCACCTAATTCCATTTTCTTCACGTACAGAACCTAAAATAAGGAACATCAAAATGAATGTCTGTGAAACATTCCAAAAGTTCTTCAAAAATTCCACCACACTGACATTGTTATGCAAAGCAATCAAAACACAACAATGAAACAACATGTGAAATGGATGCCTTTACAACACCCTTTGTAGACAATTAACTTCTCTGTAAAATACTTTCTACTTTAAAAAACTATGAATGGGCTGGAATGACAAAAAAACGCAAGAGATCCTGTTGAAATTCAAACATTTTTATGCTACTCAAAAGGCAGAAGTTTCTTTAAATTAAAAAAAGAGAGAAAAAAAATAAAATGTCTGACCATAGAATAGAAAGAACTTAGTTTATATGCCACTTAAAAATACAGACTGTAGTTGCAATACAATATAACATACCAGTGAACTTACAAATACCATATCTAACACAAAACTACCCAACAATGAACGTAACTTATCAACCATAACCACACCATATTATTTTAAATACCAACTAATTCACTACCTGGAGAGGATTCCTTCTGCAAATTCAGACTTGAATTACACAGGTTAATACCATAACTGATCCACAATATGTTTAGGGAAATCCTTTTATAAAGCAACTAACACACCACAAATTCTGTAGTCCTGATAGCACAAAAAGTAGCAACCAGGGGCAACATTACCAGGTAAAAATGGTGATTTTTTCTTGAGAATCTTTTTTTCTTTTTTATCCAGTTTATCTGTACTCGCTTGCTCTTTATCTTGTTCTGAATTATTAGAGTCAGCCTGATGATTTGCTAGAGTCTGGACATCTGGGTTCCGATCCTGGGCTCCAGAAGTCTTAGCCTGGCTGCAGTCCGTAGAATGGGCAGAGACAGGAATTGAAGACAACCCACTGTTCTCTAAAGCTTGCTAAAAGAGAACAAAAAGCTTGTAGATTAAGAAACATTCCACAGTTGCACCAACTTTTCACAGACAACTACTTTAGAAGTTATGATGCAAATGTAATTTTCAGCTGGATTTCAAACTTGCAAAACCGTTCTAACACATCACTGACGACTTCTTCATCACTGACTTCTTCATCACTGACTTTCACTGACTGAGAGTGAAATTGTTAAGTTGGTTCTTTGTTGAGTTCCACTCTTCTCCTGTACATCATTAAAATTCCTTCTTGACTGACAAGCCATTTAGAAATGTAGACAGAATGCCATCACTGGAAATACCAAGAACAAATGACACTAAAATAAAAACAAGAAGCAATCCACTGAAAACTCACAGACAGCTCTTACCTGCAGAATATCTCTATTGATTCCCACTGCAATGTTGAGCTGTTGACCAGGTTGTTGAGGTTGGTTATTTTCTACAGGACCTGGTTCTGATAACTCAAGGAGCTGCTGAATGACATCAGTTACAGCCTGCTGACCCTGATGAGCAGTAGCTGAAGACACCTGGTTTTCTGTCTGTTGAAGAAGCGGAGACCGAAAATGTGTGGCCTGAAATAAAAAGAGTACATTTGTAAAGGAATATGAAAAGTATATATGAACTGATCTGTTCATCCCCTTTATCTGAAACATCTATTAACTCTCCACTACAAGGATGCCCATTTGTCTAAAACATAAGGTATATTATACAAAACTACTAAAGATTCCACTACGGAATTCCTTCTGGATATCCCTCCTGGGGACTTCTTTCTAAGCTGCATAGCTATAAATTTACACTTTAAATTATGCTTGTCATAACTACTGAACTTTCAACCAGTTTCCAAAATCAATTACTAATAAATTACAAGATTAATTATGGATTTCCACACATACAGGCAATATGAAAAGTAATTCCAAAACAAATAAACAGCACTGACATTGTTGTTGTCTTAAAGTTCACATTTAACTAAAGCAAGTCCTTTAGAAAAATAACCTTCCTTTCTTTGAGGGGTTTTTGTATGAAATTGTTTGTGTTGTTACATCAGAACATTTCAAAACAATCAAACTACTAACTTTCCCCCTTCACCTTTCATTCTTCTAAATCTCTTACATTTTTAAACTATATTTTTTTCTAAAGCTAAATGCACACGGAACTGCGCCAAAATACTAAAAAACTTTTAAGACTATAAAACAGATTTCTTAATCTTTGATTTGACAATTTTACCTTAGGCTACACCTTAGTAACAAATATGAAGAAAAATGTGGTAAAAAATCTTGGTATTTCTTTCTAAAATCAGAAATTAATACTTGTTCTGCTGTCCTTCATTTATAACTCCTCCTTGTTATAACTCCTCCTTGTTATAACAGTCTCTGTAACGATTCTATTACTGAAACAACTGCTTTCAATCATTTTACCACCAAAGAGGTATATATATTTATATAATGGTTAGTCTTGTAATTCTGTTTCTTACAACACACTGAATATTTACTTCAAATATAGACTTCTGTTCTCTAAAAACAATCACTTGAAGGCACACAAACCCAAATATACATATATAAAACACTATGTTCTTTCAGATAATTTTCAACAAAATACAAGCTTAGGCTTCATGTAATATGTCTTCCAATCTGAAAACTCACCCAGTATTTGAGGACAGTTACAAATTTATATATAAAGAAAAGTTACCTTGACCCAAGTTACAGACCATGAATCTGATGAAACCTTCTGAAAAGCCTTCTTAAAGCCTTCTCACGAGATAAAACAGGCCCTTAGCTCATTTCTTTTGCATGCATACCAGAATCCTATTTTGCTGATTTAGCCATTACTTCACCTTTTTTCACCTCACCAGTGGGCCAGATGGAAAGACTCAATCTCTTCAGATTCAAATTTAACAGAATTGCTATAAACATTTCATGATGCATTTTACAAAATAAAATACACTATATGTCATTTTCATTGCAATAAATGAGAACTGAAGCAAAGTGTTTTGCTAGAGTGTAACAGCTCTTTATGGAGAACATTCATTTTCTCCTAACAGAATGTTGGGCAGCTCTTTAGAAGAGAAGGAAACGTACACTAAAAACTCTGTAAGATTCTCCAAGGCTTTAGTCAAAAGGAAAAAAAAAATGATAGAACTGCTCAACATCATCTTTGAGGTGAAAAATGCAGTACTACATGGTTTTATAGTCAGTGTGTTCACATATTCTGCAAAAGTTTATATACAGTCTCATGGATGTTATACTTCCTAAGAAGTGATACATACATGTGCACGCACATGAAGTTTGTGACCATTACTATTAAGATATCCTGTTCAATATAAAAGTTTCAGATATCTCTTTGTAGTCTTGCTTCAATACTCAATTTTAAAAATAGCATAGAGAAAGAAGTGTTTTATTATTACTTCATAATTCTACATTTGTTCCATTAGAATAGTGGATCTTGTGATCACCCTTAGTCTGTCTGATCTGCAGTGTAACACAGACCGTGTGACTGCTCTGAGTGAATATCCTGAAGGTAAGCACTAGCACAAAAACTAGAGCAGTTCTGCAAATCAAGAAATTTATTGTGGCCACTTTTTCTGTTGCTATCCAACTTCAACAACTTTCCCCAACATTAAATTACCCATGCTAAAATGCCATACAAAGTGAATTTGCCTAGCTTCAATCCTCAAAAACTTTTTTCTCTTCTCTGTTAAGGATATTACAGATATTTCTCTGTCCTTAAAAGCAGCAGATCAAGTCATCATATGTATTTTTTCTGATGGGCAAAGTAGATAATGCACCTTGAATCTCTTCAATAATAAAATACATCATATACTTCAAGAATTCTGATGGCTCCTATTTCTCCTTTATCTTTGAATACAGTTCATCAATTGTGAACACAATAAAGACAAGAGACATAAGTCAAAATTTCCAGAATAAAATAAAGAGACCATACAAGCTTCTTATTTCTGCATGAAATTTCTTCTCTAAATCAAAAGATAAAACTAATCTCTCCAGGGTAGGAAAACCTTAATTTCAGCCAATGTATCAATCATTACCTCTTCCATCCTATTTAGAAGGGTAATTTAAAATACTTGAACTCTCCTATCCTGTGAATATTGCCAACTACTGTTCCTTATTCTTGGCCATATCAGAACATATATTGCTCAGTGTCACCAGGAAACCACCAAGATCACTCTGTATCAGTGATTTGTCCTTCCCATAAATTACCTCCATCTCTGTATCATCTTGATGAGTTATGATTATCTTTTCTTCCAGGTCACTAATAAAATATTAAGTAGTGCATGGTCAAGAACTAATTTCCAAAGGACTCCGTCAGAAAAAAACAGTAACAACTGTGATTCCCTGTGCACCTCTGGTACGAGTTCACTCAAATTTAAAAAAAATCATTTACGGTGCCGCATATTCATTTTAGTACATCATTATATTTGAAAATACAAAAACATATCCCTGCTTTTTATCACTTCCATTAAAAGGAAAAAGAATAACTAAAGATGCAGCTACCTCAACTTATTGAAAAGCAAACATTAAATAAAAGTATTTATACATTTTCTTAAAAATCACATGTGATCCATGGTGCATTCCCATGGAGAAATATATATAACCTAGTTCAACAAAGGAACAAACATAAACAAACAGGCTGTGCATCTGAAGGCGTGAAACATCAGTACATCAAAGCTAGTACATCAAAGGAGGAACATCTAAAAAGAGGTAATGAAATGGCTGCCGATTCACCTCAGCCTTGAGGTCTGTCTGCATTAGAGGTGATGCTGTGCATTCCTTTTCCACAAGATTCCCTTACATATTCCAGTATATTGTTATTACTATAAAAATAGCAAGCACCTTAGCAAGCAGCAAAGAATTCAGGTTTCTGCTCTAACTGCTAATCTAGAAAGTCAGGTTTCTCCTTGCTTGGTTTCCTAGATCCACCACATACAGCTGAAGTTGACTCTGTAAAGGGTCACACAAGCTGCTCGGTGGCTCAGCAGTAACTACATCTTCCTTTGGAGAAGAAACATGTTTGAAGATGCCAAGACTAAGTATGGAACTGGATTGGTTCTCTCACTTGGGAAGCAAAACTACCAGGTAATTCTAGGGGAAGGGGGCAATGGGATCCATTGCTCCAAACTGGGAAAAAAACCTGGCACTCTGCATCAAGTACAGGGTCACATAGCATGACACCCTGACACAGGAGCCTGATTTAAATATTCAGATTCAAAGAAGAATAAACATCCCCCTGACTCTTTAGAAGAGGGTAAGTCATTAATTCCTTTCTGGAGCTTGATTTTCTGGAGTGTTTTTGAATATAAACCACCCTACACAAAATAAAGTCAATGTATTGGGGAGTGGTGGAAGGTGGTGTGAGAAAAGGCGGGGGGGGGGGGAACTACACGAGACTTAAACTTCTTTCTTCCCCTCAAGTGATTTTTAAGAGATCAATATGAATTGACAGAATAAATTCTACACGTCTTTCCCTCCTTTTCTAGAACACAAATTTGGCACAAATAGATGAAGACTCTTAATTTTATAAAACTTCATTATTTAGGAATATGTTATGATTAATCCAGTATATTTCCAATAGTGTGTATTCAAAATTGATTATAATCTTTCCAGACCTATCCTTTCATGTGCACACACAAAGCCCCCTTCTAAAAATCAGGCATTACCTCTGATACCATTCCTTACAAAGGAAAATAATTTCAATTAGTTAAGAAGAAAACTTTTCTTAAAATAAACTGCTTTTAAAGAATGGTGCTTTTTAATACTCAAGAAAAATCTTGTAAGAAACAGCATAACTATTTATTTAACAAAGCAATATTAGTAATTAATTCGTTCACATCAGCTCTGTTCAGCTTTAAGTTACTTGGTCCTGGAACGATGAATTCACAGTAAAAGGTAAAAAAGAAAGCAGAGAAACTGGTTATGGTGACTTCCAAGGAATACTGACATTTTTCCTTGTCCTTGATTTTGTGGGTTTTATTTAGTACATGAGAAAATACCAGTGGTTGAAGTTTGGGCAGGGATGATAAATGTCAATTCAGTCTGTCACTAAGATACCCTGCAGCAATCTACATGCTCCACAGGCACACCACCCACCAACACTCTCACTGTGGCTGGCACAAGACCTGCCTGTACCTCAGGACAGCTTCCTATGGTTCCAGAAAGCCAAACGTGCATTGTCATTCCCTGACTCCACAGGCTCCCCTGAGCCCCATGGTTCCACTGCTGTCTCAACAAACCCAAGCAACACACCCATGGTATGCCTGGGAAGTCAAGTCATAGGGGCAGGATAATCCAGGATTTTTAAGAGTTCTTACTCTCCTCTGTTTTTTTATGTAGGCGAGTATTTGCCTCCACGTTGAAGAGCTAATGAACATAATTATATGCAAATTCATAAGAATCTAATGAGGAAATCTAATTCACTCAAGACCTATTCCATTCCTAAATAACCAGCTGCATTCACCAAGAAGCCTGCCATCACACACGAGCTGCTTAACCTGTCACAGAGTACCATTCTATATATCCTTTTTCACCAGTTAAATGAAAGGTTACAACATTCTGTGAAGTTTCTCCCGCTTTTAGCCTTGACACAAAAATATGACAAACTCTACACTTACGTTCTTCCATTTGTTATCAACAGGCTGCAAAAGATTAGCAGTGGATGTTGTTAAAGGCTGGGTGACAGTGTCCTAGAAAAACATTAAAAGAAAGTATTTTAAGACTGTATAAAAAGAAGAAAAAAAGGGCTAGTAAAAAACAGGAAAATAGCACAGGTCATTCTTCAACAGTATGGAGAATACATAAATTAAAAAAAATGAGACTATAGGAGAGATACAAAGTACACAGAATGACTTACGTTGCTTCATAGTTTATATACATTAAATAAATACAAATAGAAACCAATACCTTAGCTCTAAGCACTGATGCAACAAAAGAGAAATAACAGCCTTACAGTAAGTCTATTTTACAATAGGTACTCAGGTATCTAACACAAGAACATTCTTCAGCACAGCACTTCAGGAGACTTCAGCTTTTGAAATGTGTATTTATTAAGGAAATAATTCTTGTTCATCCCCAGGTACATAACAAGGGAAGACAGACTGATCACAAATTTCAGAACAGAATTATTGTACTGAAGATCTGTTGTTAAAGTAGATCTGTAAGTTTTAATCAGAATGAAAAAGTCAGTTCTAATCTAAGAGTGTTACTGCTAATCCAATAATTTACCATCTTCCTGCACCAATTAAAAAATATTAATATATATAAAACATATAAATCAATAATTAAGTATCTGCAGTTTCAGAAATAAAATTTGAAAGCATAATACTCTTAATATGCAATTGACATGTCAGTTATTACCCTCGTTCTTCCTGGTTAAACTTCTTAGCATATTTTCAGAAATAATGGGTTCTTCCTCCCATTTTGCTTGTACTATCGTATGGAGGTATTCTTTACTTTTCCCCTCTTTTATAGAAGCTTGCATGTAGCAAAGGTAAGATCAAAACACTGCTGTGATAACAATACACAATGCAAATTCAAAACACTCGAGCAAATCAAAACAAGAATAACAGCTGCCCAGAGCAAGCAAACATAGGGTAATATGAAGGAATTCTTTTCTATCCCGCTTTTAAGATTAGGCTTGTCAAAGTAGAAGTGTAGAGAAGGACACAGATACTATAGGTACTTGCAAACAAACAGGACACATTGCTCTTTTTTCTTTTGTTAATTAACCTGAAGAGACAAATAACATATGTGACACTAAAAATAAATATGAAATCTAAAAAAAAAAAATTAAAAAAAAGGTAATAAAAAAAGCATTCACATAAAACAAATTAGCAAAAATACTCAGAAGAATACACAATGTGTTTATATGGACTAGAATTATATGAACAATTAATTTCTGAAAGTTGAAACTAACAAATAATTTGCACAGTTCATTTCATTTATTCAGTAAAAGCGTGCAATTACTTTTATGTTATCTGAGAAAGAACCCTTTTCTCCCCACACAAACTGTAAGCATTAGATTTATATTTTACTTTGTTGTAAAATTAAATTGTATTTTCTAACAAATACTCATATTGTAAATACTTTTTTTTGCATATACTTGGCCAATTTATATTCTGCCAATCAGGCAAATCAATTCCCAAGAAGTCACAAGAGTAAAAAAAAAAAACCCAAAAAACAAACAAACAAAAATCAAACAAAAACAAACAAACAAACAAACAACAACAAAAACCAAAAAAAAACCAAACCAAAAAAAAGGATAGGTACAGGTCTTTTAGTCCTAACCTATGTGAAGAAATACTGAAATTAAAATCTAGACCTACTTAAATTCTTAAAAGAATTTTCACACTAGACTGAGCAAAACTTACCACTGTAACATGAGATACATCTGTTGAAGTGCTCACAGAATTCTGTGGACCACCCATGTGCATCTTGCTGATATGTGTATTCAAGCTACCCAAGCTTTTGAAGACGCAGCTACATTCTGTGCAATTATATGTAGGACCATTCTTCACCTTCAATAAAACAAACAAAAAAGAAAGAAATTTTCCCTGCATCTATCAAATACTTTATTTTTCATTATTTATCCACAAAACAAATATACTATGAGATAAGAGCTTAAATAGTCCCTCTTTCCAAGTTACTGATACTCAGTTACAGAATCCATCTAGTATCTTTTGGATATCAAGTGAACCACAATCTACATGTATAACAGGCATCTATTATCACTTCTCAATGTTTGGAACTATCAGAGAGCAAAACAAATGTTATCTGGCAAATGAGGTCTAAGACTTTGCCCCTTACAATTTCCTACAGTTACACACTTAGAAACAAAACTGCAATGTAGCCTTTTCAACTAAGATGTGCCTGAAGATGTAACATCACATATAATACAAATTAAACTTTTAAACTATTAAGAGAAAAAAATATGGCCACGCCTTTACACAAATATCTTCTATAAATTTCCAAGAAAATATAAAATCCTTTTTTTTTGGGTGAGAGTAGAGCAAGAGTGAAAGATTGGAACAAAGGCCATAGAGACCACACACACTAAAGAAAAACAAAACAAAACAAAACAAACCCATGTGAAAATGGTGAAGGGCAGGAAAGCTTATTATATATATTCAGTTGAAGTGAATTTAAACACACAAGTTGAGAAGTCATCAGCAGCAATTTGTTTGGAACTTTTGAGAAGGAATTGAGGTAATTAAAGCAGCTAAATTTACAGATCCAAGCATCCTCGCTTCTTCCTCCTCAGTGTATCACATAGCAATAAGATCCAGCACAGTATTTTGAAAATACATAGGGAACAACAAAACCTTCAAAATACAGCATGCTGCACTATGTGCAATATAGTATGGAATTTGTATTTTCTGATACTAGCTTCAACTGTTAATAAGACTTTCAGAAAGAAGTGTCAACTAAAAAAATACTGGTACAACTAAACACTGATGCTAGTGAGAATGAACTAGCTTCATTATCACCTGTAGTGTTATTTTGTGAGTGTCTGCGGATAAAATAAAGAAACAAGAAAGTTCTGCATATAGTCTTGAAGGAAACACAGAGATATCAAGAAACTTAAAAAAAAAAAAATCCACAAAAAACCCAAAGCAGTATTTAAAATGTAGGATTATGAAACACACAAGAAGATGTGATCAAAAGCAACACTTAAAGTCCACTTACCCACAACTTTTGTTTCTTACAGAAAAACAGAGGGAAAAAAGTGAAAACCATAAAAACCTGTAAATTATGAAATGTTGGTGCTTTTTTTTATGTAGCAAAAGCCACCACACATAGGCAGTTATGAACAGTGAGGAAACTAGGCACACAAAGCTGTATGAAATATAACTATATGACAATATAATTAAGTGCAACACAAACCAATAACATATTCATATAGTAAGATGTATCCTAAAAGTAAGACACAAACACTCTAAAAGGATTCTTTGAAAAAAAATAATACAATGAGTAAGATTTTTTGTAAAGAAATGGAAAACTAGAGTTAGGTGAAACAAAGAGCAAAGATGGTATTCTGCATGCAGAAGGAGGAAAAAAAAAAAAAAAGCTGGCTCTATCACTTCATATCTTCCAAATCAAAACTAGCTCTCCTTCTGTGGGTATTTCCAACCACAAATCACTGAAGTGAGAAAATTACTGAACAAAGTTGCATAGTCAGTTTCACTTAGAAGATTCAGATAATCACAGCAGAACCTTTTGAATCTTAAAAATTGTCTGTCACAAAGAAGAAAAAAATCAGCTTAAAGAGATCCAAGACAACAATGTTTTTTATCTTATTTTGTCATTTTCTTCTACCTGTAATTGAAAAACCTCTGAATGAGGCTGTAAGATAAACACTTCAAAGCAAAAATGCAAGTATGCTTTATGATTAAGTTAGTGGGTTGACATTTGGCCTTAAATTTTTCACCATTTTCTGCTTAGCTGCTTTTGGCTTACTTTGATTTGCTTTTAGCCCTCATTTTTCCAAGACTGACACAGGTACATTTTTATACACGTAAAACCACTAATAATTTATTAATCTATCAATGTACTGAAAACACAACTGTAAATGAAGGTTTTGTTACTTATCTCAAGTATACATTTACTCAGATTAAGCTATTTTAGGAAAGCTTTCAGGTAAAACCAACAACCAGAATCCACTACAGCAGTAAACCTACATTGGCTACAGAAAGCACAAGAGAGCATAGGAATAGCAAACACGACAATTTAAATACTGAAAATGAAATAAGCAGTATATTAGCACCAACCACTCTAAGAATAATTGTATTTACCTCTGAATGAACTCTCTGTATGTGTGATTGAAGATTGCCTTTCTGAGAAAAAGCTGCAGGACAAAAGGCACAAGCATGAGGTTTTTCACCAGTGTGCTTGATCATGTGGGTCTGCAATGCCCCCTTCTGGTTAAAGGCTTTTCCACATTCGCCGCATTTGAAAGGTCTTTCACCTGAAAGGAAAAAAGGAGGATTTGGGATAAGGGGCTTTAAAGTCAATAGCAGCAGTTTCCTGTATCTGAATGAAAAACTTTATCAGCTAAAATAAAATACGGCATTTAGATACCTGCACATAGACACTGAGAAAATGCATTATAAGGTGTTTTGACAAATAAACTGTTTACCTTGACCACCAATCTCAGCATCTACCCTGATGAACCTAAAGCTTTTTGAAAGTTTTATGACCTAGCTGATTATTATCAGTTAAAATGGGCAAAATAATGAAGCCTGTACAAAGCTATTATTTAGAACAGCTACTCAACTCAGAAACTGCTGTGCAAAACCACTAGAAGAAAAAGAGGAAAAGAAAAACCAAAACTCATGTGTCATTCTTTTCAACAAATCCTGAAAAATGCATACTCCTGAACAGACACTAATGGGGAAGCAGGGGGTGGGGTGGAATATATGGGAACAAATTTTTGCCTTTTCTATAGTCTAAAATCACAAAGTCTTACAGCAATACTACAGAAGATGGCCTGTGGCTCCCAACTCCCCAGTACATATTAATAGTCATTAATTCTTTACAACCACTTATTGTAAATGTGCAATAATGCTTTAATTATAAGAGATATTGTACAACCCTGCTCAGAAAATAATTTTTAAACCTTGAATTTTCATATTAATACTGAACATTAAAGAAAAACTACATTGCTACAGAAATGCTGTCACCATTTCCCAATCGTGGTGTTCTCATTTGGTACTGTGCATACTTGTTATTTGTGCTTTAACAAATGAAGCATGAAAAACTTGATGAAAAACAAAGATTAAGTGATAAAACATAACAGAATTGCATAAATATATTACAAAACACAAAGATACTGAGAACAAAATTCAGTTTCTTACAACCACGTGTCTCAACTGTTTACAGGAAATCTACACTGTGAACTCAATATTTTATTTCTTTTTTTTTCTCCTTTTAATGATATAGTTTACCTGGGGCAACTCCTGGACCTTGAAAATATTTAACACTTTTGCCTTTGCACATTTCTATAGCAAAAACACTACGAGTATGATGTCTGCTACACCAGTAAGTATTAGCATGCACTAAATATTATGTACACTAAAGCAATATGATGAGTACTTTTTAATGATTTCTAATTATATATCTCATTAGATCTAGTTTTAAATTATTCTTAATTAAATTCACACTGAAGTAAAAACAGCTATTATCTGAAATAGATTACAAGCTCATATAGTATCAGCTTTGATGGAAAGCAGATTTTCTCTTCTGCTGCTTATGGCTTCTGAAGATAAATTTAAGGTCTGCACATTTTAACTGTGTATTTTTTAGTATAGATTAAAATACAGAACACTGATTCAGATCTTGAAATACACAGACAGAATTCACACTGGGCTTCCATAGGTAAAGACTTAACTTCCACTAATAGCTGCTGGTGGACACATAGAAGTACTGCTTCAGGTTAAGTTTGCTTATTTAATAAATTTACAATTTAAGTAAAATTATAAAAACTAATGTGGAAATGTGGATTCACTGTACTTCATATATAAAATAAAATACAGATTTGGGAGAGGGAATGGCAGGTTTATTAGTTAATTTTTATATAATTAGTTATTTTTTTCCACAGAAAGGATGTACTTGAAATTAATAGCTACAAACAAAATAATCACTGCTAATAAGACACATGTAATGCTCTACCTGTAACAAAGACTTGCTCTTTTAGCAATTAAAGACTAGATAATTGTAAATTCTTGAAAGCATAGTTCTTCTTTTCTACATATTTACAATACCTCAAGCAACTGGATGCCAGACAGATTGTCTGAAGATCTGAAGTAATAACACACTTCACAAATTAATTCACTAGCTACTTGGAACTTAAAATGACCTATCATGGAATGCAGATTGGGATTCCATTTTCTGTCTCTGGCTTCCCAATAGACAAATGTCTTTTCACTCTTCAAAAGAACTGTAAGTACTCTTGAAATTTTTGCAGTTTTAGAAAAGTTTCCTCAACGACTATAATCCTGTTTCTTTAATTCTGAATAGAATGAGATAATGCAACAAAACTAGATAAAAACTCTTAAAATAAGGAAGTTAATTTTTAAATACTTTTTTTGGGGGGTGTTACTTTGAGTCAACTTTTAAAGCAGGTACAAGGGTGACCTCTTGTGTTACTGTTTTACAATTAAATTCTGAAGTTTAAAAAGATTCCTAAAAAAAGACTCAAACAACAGTATTATTTCTCCTTTGTTAAACAAATAATGCATGTACCTGCATAATGCATGCAACCTGTCACATCACTGAACACAATGCAAATAAAACCAACCTTGCACAAGATTTATAAACATACATAATTTAGTCCTTTAGCTAAAAAGCAGACAAACAGCAATTTACTCACAAGATGGAAATTACACATCACTGGAACATCTTCAATGGAGGTTTTGTTTAAAGTCAAACATCCTATATTATGTCTGGTTAAAACTTAAATATTCTTACAGTCCTCTGTACTCTTCAAAAACTGCTCTATACTTAGCATTTTTCAGTTATTTCAGTTGTTCAAGGGTTAAGCAAATGCACCATTTACTACAGTATTTTTGAAACCTGCTCTTCATTCTGCAAGACTGAAAAGTTCTCTGCTACAGTCTGGGCTTATCACCTCCCAGGTTCAATTTTGACATCCTGAAAATGGCACTTGCATTAAGTACAGAAAAAAATATGGCAGTAAATTTAAATAAAACTCTTATAACAAAAGAAAAGGACACTTGTATTTCTACTATTTTTGATTATAAGTTTTAGAACCTCCTCTCTAGAAGAGTTTACTCTTCTCCAGAGCATGCAAGATATTATTTAGAATACCTGACTGGCCCTCCACTATGTATTCCAATTTTAGGGCCCTATTGAAAGTACCAAAAGAAGCCTATAATGTACTTACAATTTCTAGGTGTGTATCATTAAAAACAACTGAGCTTCCTGAAATGTTTGAACAGATAAACTTCCTAAGCAAAGGAATTACATATCAGGTGTTTTTAACCAACAGGTAATAGCATCTAGTGAACCATATACATATTAATACTACTTCAATCCCAACTGGGAGAAAAGTATTTACTCCTTCACAGAATAACTCAATTTTGTAAAACAAATGCAAACTAAAGCAGCTGCTTCCACAGCCTTACCTGTGTGTATCCTAACATGGCGTGTTAGCTGGCTTGGCTTCTGGAACGTCTTTCCACAGTGAGGACAGGAATAGGTAAACCCACTTCTGTCAATGTTTCTGTTGTAAGATCTGGTATTTGATACCCTGACATTTAAGGGGGGGAAAATAATTAAAAAGTCTCAATAAAATCCTCTTAATCCAAAAATTATCTTGAAGACACTGATTTTAGTTAATCTGATGACACTGTCATATTAGCTACAACACTTAAAAACCAAACTCTTTCATAACCCACTAAAGAACAATGTAAATTGGGACTTTTCTAAGTGTCTACAAAACACATTAATCTTTCAGTTATTTCTGTAATAAAGCTGATACTTCTTACAGGGTCTCTAGAGACATTTTCACTATATTTTCTGCAAGAAATCTAGTGACTTCACAACTACGTCTTTGGTAGGATCTTTTAACTCTTTACTTTTAACAACTTTATTTTTGTCTGAACATAGGAAGACTTTTGCTCTTAATTAGAACAGAAAGATCTCATGAACCAGAACACAAATGCAGTTGCTGAGGCCTAACAAAAACAGCTTAGATAATTTAACAACCCAAATATTCACCACTGCTCACTCCTCACACAAATCATGATCTCCACCCAGACATGGTAACAGATGAGAGAAATTCCCATCATTCTACAAAGAGAACTTATTAGTTTAAAAGCCTGCTGAAAAACAGAAATTTGGAAAAAACAACTTATTTATGCATGGAAAAATAAAAAGAAAAATTAAAGCCTAGGAGATATTAAAAGACTATTACAACTCAGCTAATGACATTTCATAATAGCATAAAAAAAAATATCTACATAGTTCACGGTACTTTGCTGATTGAAAATGCTACTCTTGCTTTTCCCAGCTATCATAGTAAATGTAACAGCTGCTCATTTTGTTACAATCCCATGACTGTCACCTTATTTTATAGTGAGTTTTCATATGCTCCTTTAGCTGTGAGGAAGTTTCAAATTCTTTTTTGCAAGACTTGCAGCTGTAGGTCCTACTGCCTGCCAATTCCTGACGATGTTCTTCCATGTGTATGGACAGCTGACTCTGTAATGTAAATTCATCTCCACACTCTGAACAGATAAGGTTCTGAAAGAGATCATAGAGATTGATTCTTCAAAGATTCCCAAACAGCCATACATATGCACAAGCTTTGCTCAAGTAGATGAATGTATCCTTCTATGAACTCGGGCAGCTGAAAGCAAGCAGCAATACATTTATACAGGCAACAAAAAAGTTTGAACCCCATAATATAAATAATTAACAATAATCAGTGTAAGTTTATTGCAATATTTGTATTTTCAGAGACTCCACTGAAACTGAACTATGTAGAAGTTCATTATCACTGTGAATATTAAAGTTTTCCTAAAGCCCATTAAAACCTTATGCTCTAGGAGAAAGAAGACATATCAGCAGTTTTAGTGCAATCAATTAAAAATTTACAGTTTGTATTTGACAATCCTGTCTCAACTGGTCAAAAAGTAGCAGTGGATACCACTGTCCATTTCCACTGTGGAAAAGGGCAAAACTGAGAAACCTCTAGAAGGCTGGGCTTATTTATGCAAGGTATGCTATTTATGACTTCTTAAAACAAATCTAGCTGATCTATGAATTTGAAATGTGGGGTGTTTTTTTCTCCCCCCATTATATCAGTTTATCACACCCCAAACACCAAAAAATAGGAAGAGAAAAAAGTTTCTTGCAAGTTTTATTTCCATAGCCAGGAAATTTCCTTCTAGAATATTTCACAGCAGCAATCAATCACAAAAATCTGCATTCAGCACACACATCTCTTCCAAATCCAACTAGAGAGTTCAAGAAGCTAATCACACTGGTTTCTTGTTACTGCCCTTCTGCACTCATCTGTAGATAAAACTGGATGATGCAGCACAAAACAAGGCTACAGTTACTCAAACCTCAGCTTTGTGCAGCAATCTCCTTCCCTGAGTACGTGACTGTGCTTTCTGGTTTTCCACACCTTCAACACCAGAAGTAAAAACAACAAAGAAAAGGGCAAATATACTCCACTGGTAACTTCTTATCCTTCACATTATAACAAACTCCTGAATGACAGCCAGGGCCATCGTTAAGACTCTGCTTAAAGTTCGAATTCTATCTCCCCCCTACAGGCTGTGGGCATAACTACTGGGAAAAGTAATTCTTGCAATTCTCTGTGAATTAATTGTTACATTAATCTTTTTCTTTTATCACAGAATTACAGGGCATTATAAGAATACATTCATTAGCAATTGAAAAATATTAATACTTTTATAAATTTAGTTTTAAAACTGTAGGCTGAATTTTAAATAGGAAGGCATCACACAAACTATTCTGACATCTACTAAGAAAATCAGAGCTGCTGAAGTGGATGAAAAATAATTTAGTGATAAGGTATGAATACTAAAAATCACACATCTTTCTCAATGCTCAGTTTCCTTATTTTGCTGCTTTTAGCAAGTAATAAATCAAGTTCCCCAGTACTCATGAATGTATGCATCATTAGTGATATGTTAACATGAAACAATTGTACTCGGGTCCTCTCATATCAATTGTGCATGTGATAAAACATGAACTGATAAGATAAAAGAAGGAATACATTCTCTACATGACCTGGTGGTTTAGGGAAAAATGCAAATACGCCTCTCATCCCAAACTTACTGGTCAAAATGGCTGTATAGAGAAATAGAAGATTGTTATGTTTATGATTAAAAGTCTAGGACAGAAGTTCATACTTGAGTCAGCTCCAGTTCTCCAAAGTGTAGTTTAAAAAAGGCTTCACAGGAGGAAAAGGTAATAACAATTGAGAACTTGCTATTTTGGGCAGTATGATCAACTCTGGCAACTGCACTAATGCAGTAATGACTACAGTGTGCCAAACACCCTTATGTATTAACTGCTAATAAAATAATCAACACCTTATAAAAACAGAAAACTAAATTGTGAGAGGGAAAGGAAAATAAGTCCTCTCAAGCAAAATAACCACTCAAAAACAGGAGTGGGATTTCTAGGTAAGAGAACAGCTTCATGATGCAAGAAATAGATGAGAGTGCTTCACTATGACATCAGACATTAAAAATTATAACTAGACTATTACTTATGGACTTATCAATGTACATGAAATAACAGAAATTGCTTCAAAATAGAACTATTTGTAAATAACTGTTATTAAAGACACGATGGGAAGATTTGCTTATTTCCAATGTATTAATTTCTGCTGCTGTTATTAGAACAGATTCCTGATTAAAAGTTTCTGGTTTTTTCTAAGTAAGACCATTTAACCTTTTATCTATATGCTTTAAATTGAAAGACTGAATAAGCACAACCATTAAGGCGTGTCTTCTCAAAATTCAAATTACAAATTTTAATGAATTACCTCTTCTTTCTCATGTAGCATTATATGAGCTTTCAGACTGGCTACCCTGGAGAATTTCTTGTTGCACACGGGACATGTTGGGTCTTCACAATTGTGAGTACATTTATGAAGTGTCAAGTTGAATTCAACATTAAACGACATCGGACACTGGTCACATCGGTGAGGCTGTTTGTTAAAAAAAAAGACAAAATTCAATCTTTACATATGTTCCTTATACCCCAGGCTAGGCAACACATATAACATACAAATTCAAAAGTTTAAAATAAAGAACAATGCAACTACCTAAAAATTATAACTGAGACTGGTATTATTAAGGATTTTCTTTGTATTTCACTACCAAAAATGCAAATACAGCATTTCAAAAGCATATGGGGAAAGGTGGCAGGGGAGCTGAAGAAAGCAAAGACTCTAAAATGAGAATGTCTGAGGAGAGTGAAGTTAGCAGGTGAAAGGAAGCAAGGATGGAAATAAATTTTCCTACTTTAACTAAGATTGTAAACTCTCCTAGAAGCAAAATCAATAATCAAACCAGCAAAACAAAGACCTCATTTTACACTATGATTCACTGCTCTTCAGTTGGTATCTGCACAATCAGTTTTCACTCTTTAAGAGCACCTGCACTATATACAAGTGTGCAATAGCAGGATTTTAACACCATCAAACTTACAAGGTTAAAACATGTGTAAATAGTTCTTTGTATAAATGAATTACCATCTCAAAAGTCCTACATCTTGTAACCTTTAATCTGCATACAGTAATCAAATTATTTTTCCATCACATACAGAGTATGTTTAGTTTTGTGAAAGAGAAAGCAAAGAACAGGAATGAAATGCTTCAGATAGAGATTAAACCTTCAGCAAAAGCTTCATTTTTAATCAGGCTTGTCTTAACCACATATCTGTATTTTTCTCGTTCTTTCCATATTTGATTTGTAAACAGCTAAAGTGATGCCAACCTACTAATACCAGATAAGGTGTCTTGGCATAACTGAAAATAGCTATAAGAAGCTAGCAGGGTCCAGTTAATCAATATAAATATTTTTTTCTTTTTACTGATAATGTGTAGAATTCGTTTGCAAATTTAATTATAAGAAACCCAAACATTTTTTCATCTACCTCAATATTTTACAGTCCAAGCAAAACAGCTAAAAGTAAAAATTACTGAACTGGAAACAAAAACTAACTAAATGACATCAAAGTAAGGTCTTGTCTCAAAGGAAACATGAGGAAACATGAAAGAGAAACCATAATACTCTGAGGTCCCCAAGTTGTAATTATCCACGAGGCAATTAAAAAAAAAAAAAATTTACTTCTTGTGTTAGCTTTACTTGTCAGTATATGAAAATATCAATATACATTATTGAGGGGTTTTTTAAGTTCTATGTACCAAAATTCATACCTTATCGTTTTGCTCATGATCCCTCATATGGCGCTGGAACTGGGTCTCTTTTGGAAAAGACAGCAAACAGATCCCACACTTAGGGAAGCTGGGTACTTGGCGGGAAAAATTACTGTTCTCTGTATTTGGTGTCAGAACATCATCTGAGAAATAAACATTGAAACAACTGTATGAACTCATATTTCATTTACTTCTAACTTACAGAATTATTTGAAGCAGACACTATTCAAACCCCCATAAGATTTTGACATATACAAGATTTTGATCTTGAAGAACTTGGGCACAAACTTTACTGATTCCATTGACATGGGATAAAAGAATTTATCCATCCCTCTAACTGCCTGTTGCTAAGGAGATAAATAATCACACTTCCTTAGCAATTTGAAATAAATTAATTCTGCACTTCATAAACACACATCAAGTTTGCAACAAAATAAAATGCTGCCAGATACACTAGTTATGAGAAAGATACTATCAGGGGTTATTTTTAATAATATTACATCATGGTTTTCTGAAAAGAACTTTTTAACATGACATACTCAGTAGTTCTGACTACACAAGTTTTCTGCCCTCCCCTGGTCCTTTCTCTGGGTTGTTGTTTTGTTTTGGTTTTGGTTTTTTTGAATAGGAAAAATTCAGGCATCTTTTCTTTCTTCTACTTCCAGCAACACAGAACCTTTATTAGTTACCTTTACAGTTGCGAAACCAACATCAATGTTTCAAATTTCTGGCAGCTGCAATAAACTGCAAGTCAAACTGCACATATATGCATTCAGTGGAGAAAAGATGGTTTTTGACAGACCCAATCTAAGCGCATGAAATTGTCTTGTTTTGAACTCCCACAATCACACAACTTTTGATATACAAGTTGCAAGCTTCTTTATCATCTTGCTTAAATGGCTGGTCAGCCCTATTAATATTTTCCTTATTTTTAATATTTATCTAAGTAAATGAAACATTTTACACTTGAGAAGATACATTATTACTAAGGAGTCTATCCTTGTTTTAAAAAAACTTTAAATAAAGCAATGGATAAGAGAAGTTAAAATATGTGAGATCATTCATAGCAGTATTAATAAAATGAAAAAATAATCAGCTGACACATTCCGCAGATTAAGGACACTAAAGAGAAAAACCCCATACTCGGGTTTCAAACACTGCAATGGCTCAACAAAATGCAACGACAACAGAGCGCAACAGGATGCTAAGAAAGGCAACACTGACGTTATCATCTAGACACACAAGGTCTGAGTTCCCCTTTAAGAAAGTCAGTACTTCTCACCATTCATGTACGAATTAGGCACAAGAATTACCAACACAACTAGAAGTTTACAGCATCCTGTTTACATTTCCTGAGAGGAAACCAGACATTACAATTCATTAAGTATTTCTTCTCAGTACTGCACCTACCTCAGTCCTGTCATTCAATACACCATTTACAAAGGGGAAAACAAACAAAACAGGACATATAAGAAAAAAAAAAAAAAAAATTAAAAAATCAGTACCTTACATCCTGATCATGAGGTTTTTTTCTGCTAAAATTCTTATAAAACAACTCAAAAAGCTTGTAGCTGAGGAAGCTCTAGGAAAAAAATTCAGTACATGATATCCGAGTAAAAAATCGTAACTGAAAACAATGTCCTTGGGAATTATATTTCCCAGTTCTGGGCTAAGTTGCCCAATAAACTGCTCTGCAGAGCTTAGTTTGCATTATTCTTTTAGAGATAGATACTTTGCTTAAATATCAGAAACCTTTACCGTGTAAAATCTTAAACCTACTGCATCCTGTAAAGAACCCTCACATGTAAATTCATATTGCATGCAAGCTGTATCAATAACAGGTATCCTTTCCAGTCCTGAAATGGTGACAATTTCTCCAAAAGCTGAAAAGCACAGCTTTAATTGCAAGACACTGCACTTAAGCATCCTTGGGATAAACATACCCACGCAGAATAAAGGGCACAAAATCAATTCCTGTAAATACTGGCATGACAAGAAAAAAAAAAAAAAAAGTGTGCAAGAAAAACCTACTCCAATACTTCTTAAAATCATAGCATGATTGGATTGGACGGGACCTTAAAGGTTATCTAGTTCCATCTCCTCTGCCATAGGCAGGGACACCATCCATCAGACCAGGTTGCTCAGAACCCCATCCGACCTGGTGTGGAACACTTCCCAGGATGGGGCATCCACAGTGTCTCTGGGCAACCTGTGCCAATGTCTCACTGCCCTCACAATAAAAACTTCTTCCTGACGTTTAGTCTAAAACTACACTCTTTCAATTTAAAGCCATTATCCCTTGTCCTGTCACTACAAGCCCTTGTAGAAATTCCCTTTCTATCTTGCCTGTAGGCCCCCTTTAGGAACTGGAAGGCTGCTATCAGGTCTCCCTGTAGCCTTTTCTAGGCTGAACAGTTTCAAGTCCCTCAGCCTATCCTCATAGAAGAGGTGCTCCCACCATCTGATCATCTTCATGGTCCTCCTCTAGAAGCACTTGAGCAGGTCCATGTCTTTCTTATGCTGGGGGCTCCAGACCTGAACATAGTACTGCAGGTGGAGTCTCACGTAGAGGGCACAATCACTTCCCTCAACCTGCTGGCCATGCTTCTGATGCAGCCCAGAAAGCAACTGGCTTTCTGTGATGCAAGTGCACATTGTCAGGTCAAGTTGAGCTTCTCATTAACCAACATCTTGTCCTCCTTAGGCCTATTCTCAATCCATTCTCTGCTCTGCCTGTGTTTGGTATTACCCTAACCCACATGCAGGACCTTGCACTTGGCCTCGTTAAAATTCATGAAGTTTGTATAAGCCCAACTCTCAAAGTCTGCCAAATTCCCTCTGGATGTCATCCCTTCCCTCCAGTGTGTTGACCACACCACACAGCTTGGTGTATCTGTGAACTTGATCCCACTGCCCATGTCACCAACAAAGATGCTAAACAATACTGGTCCCAATACCAACCCTTCAAGAATGCCACTTATCACTGGTTTCTACTTGGACACTGAGTGCAGTCATCCAGCCAGTTCCTTATCCACTGAGTGTTCCATCCAGCAAATCTATGTCACGCCAATTTAGAGATGATGCCAGCATGCAGGACAGGGTCAAACGCTTTGCCCAAGTTAAGGTAGATGGCATCAGTTGTTCTGCCCTTATCCACAAGCACCGTAATCCCATCAGAGAAGGTCAGCATGATTTGCCCTTAGTGAAGCCATGTTAGTTGTCACCAATCTCCTTCGTATTTTCCATGTGCCCTAGCACAGTCTCCAGGAGGATATGCTCCATGATTTAAAGTGAGATTGACTGGCCTGTAGTTCCCCAGGTTTTCCCTCTTTAAAAATAGAGGTTATGTTTTTCCCTTTTCCAGTCAGTAGTAACTCCAAACTGCCACAAATTCTCAGATATGATGGATAGTGACTTAGCCACTTCATCCTCCAGTTCCCTCAGGATGCAGATACATTTCATCCAGTCCCATGTCTTAGATAGTCTGGAATCTGACCTACACTGGGCGGTTCTTCATTCTCCCAGTCCCTGCCTTTGCCTTCTGCAACTTGAGCAGTGTGGCTGCAGCACTCACAGGGGAAGACTGAGGCAAAAAAAGTCTGATATGGAGACTCAGCCTTCTCCATATCCCAGGTGGCCAGGACTCCCATTTCCTTCTTGACAAGGCCCACTTGGAAATATATGAAAATAATGCAAAAAGTTGACCCTTCCCCTAGAAGAAGGTATAATTGTTTAACCCCATGAAGGCTTGACCTCTCACTTTATATTGACAACTGAAAAATAATCCAACCCATTACTTCAGAAAGGCCTTTAAAATTTAAGCCTTCTCCATCAACAAAGGGATTATCTTAAACATTCATCCTCAAGATCACAGATAGCAGACAACACACAGAAAAGATGCCTAAGCAACTGAAGTAGTAAAAGTGTAACTTTGAAATAATCAGAGGTGCTAACTCCTCTACAATTTGAAACACGGCAAAAGCAACATGGTTACTAGCATCCAAATAATAGCACAAAATTACTTACATTCTAGATCAATAATATTTGTATGTACCATTTTAATTAACTACATGTAATATCTGTGTCAACTGAACTCCAGGCTGTCAATTTTATTCTGGAATTCAAAGAAGAGGTTAAATTAACTATATGATAAAAAAATTAATTATCCCTGTTATGTTTCAGTAGAATTTGAATAGATGTAGAAGCATATGACATTATACCACCTGATGCGGATACACAGGAAAAAGATATTTCAGCTTTTTGTAAGAAAGAAGGAAACGAACACCCACCAAAACAAAGAGAAAGGGCTAACAAAAGAATAATATGAAGACATTTCATAGCAAAGAACAGAAAAACAACCTAAACTTTGGCAAATGAGTTGAGCACATCACATGCTGTACTGAAGCGTGAGGAGTTTCAAAAGACCAGTTCATAGGCGACTATAAACCCCGAGCTACCTACAAGCCTTTTGACCTTCCTAATGGCCTCCAGCCCTCAAGGAACAATAAATAGATAACAGACACTTAGAAAATGTGTTGCTTATAGCTGTAACATCTTCAGTATTGCACTGTCCAAGAAAAATCTTTGTAACTCTGCAAAACCAAATGCGATGCTTTTTTGGTCTTATCTCACATAGCAGGAAAAAGATATTTGGGAGTCAGGACTGGATGCTAGAATCAGCAACTGGACTGTACAGTCCAGCTTGAAAGCTACTTGGCAGAGTATCTGCTGCAGAAATGCATCTAAAGGCTTTTAAGCAGAAGGCACAGCAAATCAGTTTAGCTTAAATTCCAGAAATCTTCAAAGGCTCAACTATTGGAAGATCAGGCTGAAGCCTGCTTTAAGTCATTCCAGCCAGTATGAATTGAAAAGCAGTCCAGTTTAGATCAAAAGTAACTCTGAAAGTTCAGTTGTTTCTCTCAAAGGGCAGGACTTCGATCTATCACAGACTAGAACACACAAATTCATTTATTCGTTAACACTACATCTGAACTTGCTTAAGGGAAAGATGAGACTATGATAATAATCTCCTTTCACTTACATTCTCACTGAAATACAATTTGGTTCTCTATTACCGGGTGAGACTGAGAGGTACACACCTCACGTTTATTAAAGATGGAGGAAGTGACTTTCTATTTTACTCTTCCAGAAGTAACAAAGAGCATATTCAGAATACTATCCCTACCAAAATCAAGCAATTGGCTAACAGGAAGGACAAACCAGTTACATTATGTTTAGAACTGAGAAAAACAGAAAAACAAAAAAGATATTGTCAATTTAAAAATGGAGCTTGCTTGATACTTTTAACTTTTTGGGCAGGTGTCACAAACTCCAAGTATTACTTCAGTCTATCTTCATTTCAATATAAAAAATAAATTAACATTTTGACAGCTTTTTTGTTAGAAGAATTAATAACCTCACAAAGAGACTATTTACACTGATACCTTTATATTGTCACATGTGAAAGTAATCACCTACATTATTGTATCTTGGAGAAATCAGCAATAAAACACACTTGTGCAATCATCTTTCCTTATACCAAAGGGGAAAAATGCTCTTAGCTACATTAGCCTAGATCATTAAACAAGCCAACCTGCAAAATACACAAAGGCAAGTATTTCTGAATGCCCAAAAACATGCAGGAGATGTCAATTCAAGGAATCATGTCTATAAATATGTTAAAGGTGAGTGTAGGGAGGATGGATCCAGACTCTTCTCAGTGTCATCCAATGACAGGACGAGAGGCAATGGGTGCAAGTTGGAGCACAAGAGGTTTAGTGTCAACACAAGGAAAAACTTTTTCCCAGTGAGGGTGACAGAGCTCTGGAACAGGCTGCCCAGGGAGGTTGCGGAGTCTCCATCTCTGGAGATATTCAAGACCCACCTGGATGTGTTCCTGGGTGACTTAGTCTAGGTGATCCTGCTCAGGCAGGGGGGTTGGACTAGATGATCTTCTAGGTCCTTTCCAATCACTAACATTCTGTCATTTTGCTGTGGAGCATGGATCCTGTATTTTTTAATGCACTGAGAAATCTGTTAATTTGAAAAAGAACTCTAAACACTCCCTGTGTGCCAAAGGGAAACAAAAAATACTGACATAGCCAACAGAGCATTTGATGGCCACAATTAATTTACCAGATTGGTAACCCTATAATAAAGGTTATAATATAATACAGTGCCCATGCTCTTGGAAAAATGTATTAGGTACACAGATTAAGCAATCTATCTATTGTCAGATATACTCTGTCCAGATGAAAACACAAGTGTGTTATCTGTTAATCAACTCACAGAATGTCATTCAAGTCAACCGAATTAAAAGTTTGAGTGTTTAGTTAGAGAAGACATGAACTGATTCATCAGATAATGTCAACAAAATCACACAAAAAACTGACATGCTCTTACTAGAGGGAAGGTACTTACTGACATCTACAAACACACACATGCAGAAAATACAACATGAAGTCAGAATAACATCCCCTGAAAGGTGATTCTTCCAGGTCTGCATGCTACAACCATGATAAACCTCATTGAACAGCTGAAAAGTTTAAAATACTGCTATTCATTAATATGAACTGTATGGAAACAGTGTAAAAGCTGCTGTGTCTTTTTTTTCCCCCCTCAATTTGCACATTTGTCTAGTTAAAACATAAATCAACCCTATTCCATCACAGCTTGAGAGACAGTCAAGCATCAATACAATTAAACTAAGCAAAACACACTTAGCTCATTTACACACTGTCAGACATTTTGTCTGTTTTCTTTGTCCGAAGTGCCCCAAAATACCAGAATCAGATTTGCAAAGTACCTGTTAATGTTAATGAACTTCAGTTTAAGCATGGACTTATTTAAATACTCTTAATGCCACAACCTTTCTTTTTAAACTAATTGTCCCTCATGGAGCAGCAGCAATCGAGCTCCAGGTACAGATTTTGTGATGCACCCTTCATGAAAACTTGACCTCGGGAGTTGAGTCAGCATAGCAGGTGCTCTCTGCTCTAAGCCACTGTTGACAACTCAGCATGGAAGGAGGAAGACAGAATTAGAGCACTCCCAACCATTCCTTCCTTATGTAAGCAGTGCTGTGCCTGCCGGCAGCCCGCAGCCCTCTGGGCGAGGCGCAGATGGGCTCATTCAGCTGTGAATGCAGCACAGCCTTATTAGATCTCTAAGAGCCGACTCGCATCCAACTGAGAGGACACTGAGAACACAACACTCAAGCTTGCGGAATCCACAGATGAAAACTTGTCACAGAAGTTAAATGGCAGCTGGCAAGTCTAAGGACAAAAGGGTCTGACCCTATCAAAACCTATTTACTAATTTACGAGTGGAAAGAAAGTGTCAGGACAAGAGAACAACGGGGAAAAGGGATGGCATTGCTGATGTTTCCTCATACTACCCTTGAAGACACAGAACATAAATTATAATGAATCATTAAAACATTTAGTTTAGTTCTGCAGTCACAAAAGAATCAGGTTAGTTTAAATCTAGCTCAGCACTCTTAAACAAAAACACTGCAGTGAACAGTCATTTCCCATGACTTGGAATTGAAGGAGCAGGAGAGAGACGCTCAACTCTCAGTCCACGTGTCAAAATCCAGAAATCAAGACGTGCTCTTTTAATAAAATGTAGTTTTATTAGGTTTTGGTCAATAGTCTAACTGGAGTTTAAAACAGTACCAGTCCAGACACTTAGCTTCCAGAAGCACACTGCTGGGATGGGTGTCCAAGTGCCAATTGCTCAGCATCTGCCAAGACAAAGCAGCTGCCCTGCTTTCAGGAGGAGAGTCCAGAAGCTTCTCAGGCACACTGCTAGCAGTGGAGAAGCCTGACAGGACACAGAATTAGTATCTTCACTAAGATACTAATATCCTCGTTGGATGCTAAATAGGTTGTACTGGGTCTGTCTGGGATGGAGTTATCTTTCTTCATTGCAGCCAGTACTGTGCTATGTTTTACATCCATGACTGAACACCCCAGAGCTGGTTAACACCCCAGTGTTGTAGCTGTTTCTTGTACAGCACGAGGACCTTCTCTGCTTCCCAGTCTGCCCTCACAACAAACAGGCTGTGGGTGGCAGAGAGATTGGTGTGCAAATTCATTAAGGGGCTACTCCATGCCCTACAACAGCATGCTCAGCAAAACAACATCAGGGGTAGTCCTTTCAAGGAAGTTTTTCCTCAGAAACTGAGCATCAGTCTGCTTATGAGAAGTGGTGAACGTTTACCTTTGCACCACTTGGCTAAGGTTTTTTGTTAGTTGGGTGGGTTGGTTCTTTTTCTTCATTTCTTCATCTTAACCTGTAAGCTTTTTCTTGCTATTCCAATTCTCTCTCCCACCGTAATGCAAGGGGAAGCGAGTGAGGGGCTGAATGGTGCTTAATTGCTGGCTGGGGTCAACTTACCACAGACAAATAATCCACATCTTCCTACTTCACACAGATAACTGAAAATTGGATCTTCCTTAACCAACTCCAACAGCTTCATCTAACATTCAGATAAATATTGCTATATTTATTGCTAAATATTCCAAAACTGAAGCTACACTTTGACAGCTGTGTATGAATACACCAATTTTCAGCTGTTTTTTATAGGGCTTGGATGCTTCAAACTTGAGACCTTGATCCCAACTCATGCCCAGCCACTGCACTGTGAAAAGTAATTTCTGAACAAACTAAATTATTTGTTAGATTATCTTCCCTCTCCCTGAAAGTGAACACAATCCAACTGCAGCTGAAAAAGTTGAAAGAGAAAGGCAGAGAGGTCTCAAATAGAAATTTAATTACATTTGGAAGCACTTAATGCATAGGAATGAAGTACAAAGGGATCAGCACAACTGCAAGAGGGAATAGCCAACGTCATAGCAGCAATACCACTCTTCATTCCAGCCTGCACACCATCACTCCTCCTCTTGTCAGTCAGAGGTCACCACATCAAATCCTAGTGCACAACTACTAAAATAATCTACATAATATAAATTCAGGGAAAATTAATTCAAGCTGCATTTTTCTTCAATAATGCAAAATTGGACTACAAAGCCTCAGAACTGACTTCCCTAATGCAATGTACCCACACCCCAACTGATACCAGCGGACTGACAAGCAGCACATATAGTAAGGCAGTTCTGAAGATGCAGACTTACGAGCTACATCACCATCTCTGTCTTTATCTTTCTCTAGTTAACATTTACCACTCTTCATATATGAATTCTGCTAAAATTGAGGCCCACCAAAGGCACAGAAATAGTCAATTTTAACTGCACTCATTCAGTTTAAGCCTGTGTATAAGTAGCCTTTGGGTTTAAACATAGGACAAACACTCTAGGCTTAAAAACTGCTTCAGTGCACCCTGCAAATACTCCATTTTTGCTCTTCAAAGAATTCCTCTTCTCATATTTGAAACTAATGAGACAGCAGTGATAGTCAAACCAGCTCATTTCATGATGCTACTATTCAAATAGTGACAAGCAGCACTGGTGCAAACAGAAACATCTTCACTATGGGGAAGGAAAATTCAGAGGAAGATGACTGAAGGTGCAAGAACAGTAACAGAGCCCTCAAAATCCTTCTCCTGCACCTGAAGTAACAACAGAAATACCACAGCAGTGGCTACCAACTCATAGTAAACAATATACATCTACTGGGACAAAATGGAAACGGACAGATAAGCAGAAAGAAGCAATGACAAAACCAAGTTTTAACAGGACCTACAGAAAACCCTTGTCCACTACAGTAGCTAATAAAATAGCCGTAAGCACCCAAAACATTACTCTGGATCTGGTCTACAAACACTGTGTTTTCATTAGCTCTCTAACTGAATAGTAAAAGCCTGGTATTTATTTCAATTCCACCTTATAGCAACACTTCATTGCTCAATTCTAATTTAAACAAAGAGATGAATAAGATTGTTCAAAATAACCTTACAATACAAGACCTACCATATTTTAAAAAACTTTTCTCAATGAGGGTTCATATTGCACCTTCCCAAACACTTGTGTGCTTCAAGGCTGCTTCTTTTCCATTTTCAGGCACTTCTCCCAAGTGTCAAAAACCAAAAGAAAACCCCCCAAAAAACAAAACAAAAAAAAAAACCAACAACAACAACAACAACAAAAAAAAACAAACAAAAACAAAAACAAAGAAAACAAAACCAAACCACAACAACTACAAACCACGAACACTTTAAAATGAGCATCTTCTATTACGCTAATATCTTAAAAGAAAGCATACAAATAATGTTTTATACAAAGTCAATTAGTAAAAATACAAGTAAAGGTAAGAGCTTGAGGGATCACTGCTAAGAAATTATCTCAAAGACCTCCAAGCTTGAAGTAGAGAAATAAATATATTCAGAAAGGGGCATAAGAAAACATAAAACCAGAAGACAGTAAATGTTCTTCTGCATGTTTTCTTTGTGATATCTTAGCTGCACAACAGCAATGGAAATCACTTTCTAGTGTTTTGCAGAGACTCATAAGGGAACAGAGTAAATAGAACTTGACCCCAGCCGGTGGTTCTCTAATGTTGGCAACAAGACACAACAGACTCCAGAAAATTCACATGGCCCAACACTCTGGCAGGTCTGTAATGGGGGGTACTTAGAATCACAGCAGTCACATTGGAAACTGAGGCCACACACATTAATAATTCCTTTTTAACTTCTTTCTCACGTTAGAGACTGTATCGTGAGAACCTGTGTAAATGTGTCATTGGCGTATTAACACCAATTATGTGTTAAGAGCTGCTTGTCCTTTTTTTCTTTAAAAATATCTGCATGGAGTAGCACTTCTAGTGCATTCTTCTTGCATCATATATATTCAAGGTCTCATCCTGGAATTTTCAGAAAGGCATGAGCCAGACCCACTGCACATCTGTAAGGATTTGCTATACAGTCACTGATAAGATGCCAGAACACAAATTAAGGAGCAGCAAACACACAAAGCACAGATTAGCTCTTTTAAATTTCTTGAAAATCATACTTGATATTCCATCCACCTCAAAGGAGAGTCACAGAATGGTTAAAAAAAATTTATTCCTGTAAACAGCTATTTCCTAAATATAATTCCTCCTGCTAAAAGTGAAGCCTACAGAATTCACAACCAGTTTTCATAGTCCGTCAGACTGTACCTGAATGGGACAAGACAGCCAATTATTCCAAGAACATGTATTTCCCAGATTCAAACTGTCCCGTTCAGCCAGAGTCTCTCTATTCATGACTTTCTTTTAGCCACATATACATGTGGAAAAAAACACGAGGCTTGCCAACAATGCTCCCTTCCCAAAGCGCTGAAATCTCAAGGACCAAAGAAAGACTCCAGAACTCCCCGGATTTGTCTATACAGGGCAGAGTCCTTGCAGCTGCAGACTGCCAAAGTCCCTGGTAGCCCCAGCCCCTGCACTTTTGTACTGCCATCTACAATGAAACTACCTCTAGGAGCAACAATTAATTACCAAATTTCCTCTTAAAAAAATTAATACATAAAAAACATAAAACATTATAAAGTTCACACTAGGTCCTGTCAGCCATACCTCTTACCCAGGGTCTCAGATTAATCTCCATCCCAAAATGGGCTGGCCTACTATGCACATTTCTGCTCAGCTTGTCTCAGTCTTGCTCTTTTTCTCCTTCACACACATTGCCATTATTACAGGACCTTACACACATGTGACATATGGGTACTGTTGCATGAAGTACTGGACAATTAAGTGGACATTTTAGTAAAAATTAACTTTTAAAATAAAAATTAAAAACCAAACAGCCTCCAGAACTGGCAAAATCCAAAGCTCTTTGGATCCTTCTTTACCCACTTATTTAATGGTCAAAAATTGAAATTAATAGATTTAAAAAAAATAATAATAAAACCAAACACACACAGAACCCCACAAACAATAAAATACTCTGGTAGGAACCTGTGGCCCATCTGGTTTTCCATACTGGAGAAATCATTCTACCAACCTTCCAACACTCATGTAACTACAGCTTTTTCTTTTTTTTTTTTTTGCCTGCCAGCACATTTCAATTCTACAAAAAGAATTCCAAAGAAGGATCACCTACACATTCTGGAAAGCCAGAGCTCATCTGCAAAGACTCAGAAAAGCAGACATTCTAAACATATACTGAAAATATTAATTAGTTGAGTATTCATGACAGAAATAACCATGGTATTTGAATGTTTTATGAAACCTCTCCCCATTTTATCTGATGAAAAAGAAAAAAAAAGAAAAAAAGTCTACTGCTACATGCTTGTGCTGAGAAGGAAGGAATTGGTGAGGGTTTCAGATCTGCCCGAAAACCAGTATTTTTGTAGTCTGTAGGCTTTATTCAGGTATCACTCACAGATCCCTAGTAACATTATCAGGAATGAACTACACAAAAGAGCCATGAAACTCACTAGCCAGAAAACTGCTGTAAAAAACAAAACAAGTCCATCAAACCAATCCTGCCCTAGTCAGCGTCACTGAAGTGCAAGCAAAAAATAAGTAACATTTAAACAAAAAAGCGTGACACGAACTGGTACATGTTCAGGAAAGAAGGAACATTTCCTTTTGATACACATACTCACAAAGAAAACGACTACAATAGTGTTTTTTAAAGCCTCCCAAAAAAAGAAAGCCCTCCTTCTTGTAATCATAAAAATTGAAGAGTAGAATCTTATTTTCATCCGTTTATTTTCCTTTATTCGAGACTCTCATTAATTAGGCCCGGGGGGAGGGGAGGCAGTGCGAGGGGAAGAAGAGTGGTGGAAGGAGCCGGGAGCCTTCCTGTCCCGTCCTGTACCGCAGCCACAATCCCGTCCGCGTTCTTCCTCCGGCTCGCACCGGCTCCCGCCAGCCCGGCACGACCGCAGCACCCCCGCACCGCAGCCCCAAGCGCCATGCGGGAGCGGAAGGCGAAGCCGCCGGCCTAGGCCCGAGACACCCTTTCCGCCTGCCATCCCCGCCGCTGCCCCATCAACGGAAAGCAGCGGCCGCGCCGCGACCGGCCTCCTCCGCACCCTGTGTGGGTGAGGGGCCATCACAGCCGCCACCGCGCCCCAAGAGGCGGGAGGGGTTCGACGGGCCGCCAGTTATACCGAGCGGGCACCGTCCACCGTGCCGTATGGGGTGGCGGTCCCTGCCCGCTCGGTATCATTCCGCCGGGCCGGGCCAGGCTCCCTCCCCTCCGCCCTCTCGCCTATACACTCGCACAATAGACCCGGCCTTCCTCCCCCATATCCGGGGACTATATGCGGAGCCCGCGGAGGCTTTTCGCCTTCTCGCGGCTCCCTCGCTTCCACCCCCGGGCGCGGATCGCGCTCGCCCGGCCGCGCTGTTTACCTGACTCGGTGCCGGCCTTGCTAGTCTCCCTGCTGGGTTTGGGAGGCCGCCCCCTCGGCATGGCTGCCCCCTCCCTCCCCCCACCCCCCTGCCCTTCCCCCCCTAGCGCGCCACACATGCACGCGCACACACACACACACACACACACTTGGCAACGGCGGAGGAAGCGACGGTTGGTGAAGGGAACGAGGGGGCGGAGACGAGGCAGTAGTGAACCCGGCCCTATATACAGGCCGCCGGGGACCCGTCGCTGCGGGAGCGGGCCGGGTGGAGGAGTTGGCGCAGGCGGGCCTAACGGAGTCGGGGGGGAGAGATGGAAGAGAAAGGAGGGAGGGGAAAGAGGAGGGTGGAAGAGCGACCGGGGAAAAGGCGAACTCACGGCAAGGCCGGGCGGCGCAGGCGCACTGAGCGCGCCTCGCCAACGGCGGGGGTGGGGGGTATGTTACATGGCGGCGCGAAAGAGGTCGCGGGGAGGCGGTGGCGGCGATGCCTCGGTGCGCAAGCGCCGCAGCGGTTTGGGGCTCTGTGTGGCCGCGGTGGTACATCCGGGTGTCGCGGCGCATGCGCGGGGCTGCGGGAACGGGGCTGGCTGGGGCAGTGTCGGGCAGTCTAGTACTTGACCGCGGGAGCCGGCACGGCGGGCCTGCGGGCAGGTCGCTGCGACAGGAGTGGTGAAGTTTTCCTTTCAAAGCGTAGAAACAGACTGGGCGGCGCCTCCTAAGAGCGATGGTTCCCTGTGCCCCGCGAGAGTTGGGATTTCATGCCGAGCGGTGCTTAACGTGTGCACGGAGGGCACTGCTCATGTCCCGGCCACAGAAAGGCGCTCGGCTCCAGCAGGCGTCCGTGGCAGGTTCGGTCTGGCGATACCCGTGAGCTCTGCTGCCCGAGTCACGTTCCACGATAGAAGATCTTGGTGAGGGGATGGTTTCAAAAGACCCCTGGATCGTTTTCGATTTTGGGGTATCATAAGCCACAATACTTAATCCTGTCACCTGTAGGTTGAGTGCAGTGGAACCGCGCCCTCTGGAAGGGTATCGGTTGTTGACATGTTTTTATTGATAGCTTGTCACTCTTGTCGTGGTTTTCATTGCCTGCAAAGACACTCCTGTATGTTATCACTGAATTTGTAGTGCTTCTGCTTCTAAAATGACATTTTTATTACAGCACTTTATTGCTAAATAAAATTTCTCAATACAACACTTCCTTTTGATGGGTGACTTGGTTACTTTTTTTACTTATGTCAATAGTTTGACCTATTTAAGATTCTAAAGCTTTCTCTGGGATACCTTTTTTTCTGCACCTTTTAATTTTTAAATACCCTTTTTGAAAGGGGTACATTTCTGTACAAAGGGAACTGGTCTTTACCCAAAGATTGATCCAAAACCCACATCGCACCGATCCAGGCTGCTGCTGCTTAGTTGCTCAGCTGTTACAATGTTCACGTTCATGTTGCTTTCCAGGATATCCCTTTTTTCCACTCTATCCCATATGGCCAGCACCTGGTTGGTTTATTTCAAACCATGCAGTGTTTCAGTAGCCTGGATTAAAACACATTTAATATCATGTAGGCTTAGTTAAGCAAGCTGGATGACCCTGTCCTCATTTATTACATTACACTTTAATATCACTTTGTGTAGTATCTACAAATAGTACTAAGTGGGTTTTTCAGATCACTGATCAAAAATATACAATCATAGAATGGTTTGTGTTGGAAGGGTTTTTAAGTGTCATCTTGTCTAACCCTGCTGCATCGAGCAGAGACACCTGAAACTAGGTTAGGTTCCTCAGAGCCCATCCATCCTTACCTGGAATGTTTCCAGGGATGGGTCATTGACCACCTCTCTGGACAACCTGAACCAGTGTTTCACCACTGTCATTGTAAAAGAATTTCTTCTTTATATCTTGTCTAATCCTACACTCCTTCAGTTTAAGAACATCACCCCTTGTCCTGTCACTACAGGCTCTGCTAAAAAGTTTGTCCCCATCTTTCTTATAGGCCCTCTTTAATATTGAAAGGCCACGGTAAGGTCTCTAAGCTGAACAACCCCAAGTCTCTCAGCCTGTCCTCATAGCAGAGGTGCCCCAGCCCTATGGGCTCCAACCTGGACACTGAGCCATTGACTACTACTGTCTGAATATTCAAACACCATTTCCTTCAGGCTCAGGATCAGTGTATCCCAAAGAGCAGGAAATCTAGTAAGACAATTAGGAGACCTGCATGGTTGAGCAGGGA
>JAOEGS010007789.1:4616-21613 GCA_025447755.1 Corythornis vintsioides
AAAAAGTTTTTCCTTGTGTTGACCCTAAACCTCTTGTGCTCCAACTTGCTCCCATTGCCTCTTGTCCTGTCATTGGACGACATTGAGAAAAGTCTGTCTCCATCCTCTCTACACACCCTCCTCCAGGTTAAAGAGCCCCAGCTCTCTCAGCCTCTCCTCATAAGGGAAGAGCTGGCTTGGGAAACACCCACCAGCCATGCCCCTGTGACTGCTGCTCCTTTCATAGAGTCATTAGTGTTGGAAAGGCCCTCTAGGATCATCAAATCCAACCTTCATCCCAACATCTCTCTTTCTACCAGCCCACAGCTTCAAGTGCCACATCTACTCAGTTTTTAAACCCCTCCAGGGATGATGATTTCACCACCTCCCTGAGCAACCTGTTCCAGGGCCTCACCATTCTCTTAGTAAAGAATTTCTTCCTAATATCCAATCTAACCCTCTCCTGATGCAACTTGAGGCCATTTCCTCTCATTCTATCATTAGTAAATAAGGAGTAGAACCCAGGCACTGGGGTGTCCATGCCTGTCTGCTTTGACGTGCTCTCTTGGACCTTCTCACCCCTAGTAAAACTGACTCTCAGCATTAGCTTGAAGAAGTAACAGAGCCTTAAATATTCAAATACCTCCCATAAAAAAAATACTCTTACTTTGAGGTTATTAAACTTTAATAAATAGTCTGTGTTTATAATGGGACACCAGACAGCATCCTGGCAGAAACTCAGTAGTTGCTCAGAACAGCCAAAGAGCTGGGCTGTGAGCTGAGTGCCAAAAAGCCAAAGCCACCTTAGGAAGCTCAAACCATGAGGCCAGTCTTGATGTTCCTTCCCTCCCAGGCACTGAGATTGTTGAAATCATGCAGTTCAGTATTGGGGTTCCTATTTGCAAAGCACTTGGAAGATGTTAAAGCCACAACAAAAAGTCACTCTTGGGTCTGGGTCAAATTAATAGCCCTGGAATAACTGCAACTCCTAGAGAAGTTACTTCCTATGTAAGTTTGCTGCATATCCTCGGAGATTCACATTTTAAACACCATTAATTCCATGAATTAAGACAAAATTGGAGCACAAATTCAGCAATTAGCATAGAACCAAGTGGAAAGCAAGTGAAAACAATGATAGGAGTGAGCAGTGGTACCTTTGTTATCCCAGTACCTTTTTCTGTTTCTCAAGTCTCTTCTGAACCAAGATGGAGGTCAGGTCTATAAGTCTAACAACTACAATTTCATCAGTTTCTGGGGCCCTATATTCACTTCCCTCCAACTGACCTGTGTTTCACTACAGACCTTTGGGTATCCCAATTGGATTTTATTTGCTGTTTTGTTCCCAGCTCTCCCTGGCCTGTTTCTGCCTCCAGTGAACACTTTCTTGGAGCCAAAGGTCTTTAAGGAGTTTTCATTCCCCCTTCTGTTAGGATATAAGCACATATATGGTGCACATGGAGGCTTTTGCATGTGATCCCTCCCACTGCCTTCCTGTCATTCAGGATAAACATGAACCTGCTCTGTCCCCCCCAAATAATGCAGCTGAAGCATCCAGGTTTTGATGCTTTCAACTGGCAGCAAAGAGCAGTTACCTCCAGCATACAACACACATTTTATTACTTTCACAAGCTTCCAGTACAATGGGGTTATAGAGACCTGAAGCACATCCCCTAGTTCTGCCTGGAGAGGGGCAAGAGGAGGCTCTCGATCTGTGTGGAAAAAGTTCTGCCACCATATTCATGAGAGGTTTGGGGTGATTTCTCTGCCTCTGCTGGAGTTCACCTTCTCAAAGGCATCCTTCTAAATCGTCCCTGCCAGAGATGACTTACCCCCGAGGCCCATAAAAGTGCTTCTGAAGAGCAGTCATGTTTGTACTTGAAATGCACTGAAATAATCCATGAGCGAGTGCTGAGGGAGAGGATCCTGAGGGCAATACCCCCAAAACACTGACCCAGGGTCGTCTTCTCAGCTGACAGCACATAGCCAGTGACACCATGTTGGAATATAAATACACACAACATCTCAGACAACATACATTCAACATTCACACTACTGAGGCATGGTCAGATTCCTTGGTGCCAGGTCACTCTCCAAACACTAAAACCAAATCCATTATATAAGGGGGAAAAAAAAAGAATTGTGATATTTGCTAGTTAAAATGTTTCCAGCACAGCAGAAATTTAAGAATGGAAGCTCCTATTCTCTTCAAACCATGAAAAACAGATAATTATCACCAATAAAGGGTTGGGAAATCCACTATGGGTAAGGAGAATCTCACACGCAAAAGGAAACCACAACTCGGTGTAAATGTACAAAAGCTCACGGTTCAAATTATATGCAAAATACATCAGAAACCTCTCATCCTGGGAACAAGCAAAAGAGTTTACGCCCATGGGAGGCAAGCATGGGGGGGAAAGCTTCACACGGATAAGGGCCACAGCAGAGAAAAACATCTGAAAAGGCCAGTGGGCCCATCACTTTCCAGCAGCTGTCAGCAGGGAGCTCTTGCAGGATCCCATGGCAGCCACATATGTTTGGGTCTGTACAAAGAGGACAGTGGGGTAGTTAGAGGGACAGACTGGGACCTGTGATCTGCTCAAGGCCACAATCAGCAGGAAATTACCCTTGAAATGCTCCATGGAGTATGGGATAACATGGCTTTGGTTCAGTCTAAAAAACACTCCAAAAAGAGAAGTATGGCTTTATCGGGAACGACCAACGCAGCCTACAGCCCTGGACTAACCTCCTGTGACTAGTTTCTCACAAGATGGGTGTTTATAAGACAAAAGGAGTTTTCAAACAAATCCTTAGAGATGGATTCACCATCAGGACTCTGCTGCGTCCAGTGTCTTTGCTCCTTCTCCAGCCGAGAGCACTACAATGTCTTCTGAGAATGTCTTGGATCTCAGTGTCACATAACAAATATCCTAGATGGGTCATTCAAAGTAAGGGGTGAAAAATCATAGCAAGTTGTGGAGTTTTTTTCAGTTAACAAGGCCTTAAAAATAAGAGATGAGATGTGAAGGAAAGTACCAAAGCTGTAAAAAGAGATGGGAAAATCAAGAGTATCTGATTTGCAAGTGCAAAAGATATTTAGGAAAGCTAAACACCTGATCCATTGACCTGTAGAGCAAATTTTACAGTTTTTATGTGTACTAGGACCATGAATAAGATCTCAGAGTCTGTGGCTTGGCTCACTCTTAGTGGGAACCATAGAGTTTGGGAGGGTAGGACCCACACCTTCTCGCTAATAACCCACCTAACCTTGACAGGCACTGCTCTCCCACAGGTGGGGAAGATAACCCTTCTCACTGATATTTCTGAGTCTGGAAAGAAAGAGGGTGAAAATCCCAGAGGAAAAAAAAAAAAGTCTGAATTCCCACTCATTTTGCATATCCAGGTTCCCAGGCACCCATCCCTTTTTTACTAAAGGGGGGGAAGAAATATATTTAATAAAGATCTGGCAGGAGTATGATGAAATAATGAGTAGGATGAGACCATGTTACATAAATTGGCACGGCTCCAGCTTGTAAATGATTAAAACAAAAGAAAAAGGGAGTTTCCACGAAGACTAACGTAAAAAGCATTTTATAATCAAAAGGCCTGAAACTATGGGGGCTGATGGGAATGTCTAGCAAAACAAGCCTGTTCTGAAGCTTCCAGATGATACATGGAAACTTAATCAGCTCATCTCAGTCAACCTTAAATCAAAGAAAAGACTGATTGGAGGTTCAAAGGGAAGAGTGGTTTTGTGGCTCAAGAACAAGAGTGGGACGCTTTCCCCATTCTGCCACAGATTTCCTTTGAGATCTTGGGTAAGTCACTTAACTCTGTGATATTAAATTTCACAGCTATTGGGTACAAGAGTTGGTCTCATACACATATTCCAATTTGTCCCTGGAAGTGAACTATTACATTTACATGCCTGGCTTTTGACACCCACACAGACCATGCACACAGCACTGTTGGCAACAAACATGCCTTCAAATTTCCTTCTAGGTTTTATTTTTTCCCCCTCTGTAAAATGTGGAGGAGCCCCATATAGCTTTATGGCAGTGCAGTCATGCTGAATGAGTGCATAATATTCTTAAAAATCTTTTGAGTGTACAACATGACAGAAGAGAGAGGATTCTCTTTAATTTACTTCTATGAGATTCATAGCCAGTGCTTCCCTCTCAGGTAGACACCATAAAAAAACAACCCCCTAACCAAAGTGTTTGCAACCTCTCTGCTATTCAGAAAAGCATCGCTTTCCAGTTCACCAGTAACTCGCTGTTTCTTTACCCAGAGCCAAAATCCAATGGCATTACAACCAAGAGAATTATAACATCAAGAGAGACACTGATCTAATTTCTGTTGGAACAGAAAATTTGTTACTCAAAATCAAATGCTAATTGGCTGCAGCCTTTTAAACTAAGCAAGCTAAGAGGCCGTGGAAGACGCACAGATCTTCAAGGGGAGTTTGCTAACCATATGCAGTTGGGGCTCAACCTTAATGTCCTTTTATCTTCCAGGTTTACAAGTGTATGTGTGTGCACATTTCTGAAAGCCTCTTCTGTACACTGAGAATTCAGATGAAAGTCAAGAAGAAGAAGGTTAGATCAGGGAATGAGGACTTCTTTATACTGCTTCCAAGCTCTGCCCCGATGCATTGTGTAACCTTGGGCAAGTCATTTAACTTGTCTTGCGCATCCATCAGATAGAAAGATGATGCTTATCTATTGCATGAAAATGAGTTAATTGCTGTTTGCCAACTGCTTTCATCTCTTTGAATGAATCAGATCTAGTCCATATATGCGAGTGTATATAATTTTTGCATGTGTATTTTTATTTGGAGCTTGCTTATGTCTTGGAGCATAGCTTCTTCAGGTCAACACTGGTTATCTACTTGGCAAGGAGCCCCTATTGTACATTTCTGATGTAATGCAAATCATAGCAATGAGAAACACATAAGTGAAAGGTATTACTCTTATCATCATCCTTAGTTGTTGTTGTTGTTATTATTACTGCCTCACTCTTGGATGCGGAGATAGGACCACTTTAAAAACATATGGCCCCAAGAAAGAAGTCTGCTCTTCTTGGGAATAAGTCTCAAAAGGACTGGGAGAGGCATAGGCCTGGAGCTGCCTCCACACAGATGTGTTGAAGTGCAGCTTCCCAGGGGCATCACCAAATCTGTAAATTAACTTATTTATAGGCTTTACCACTCAGGAACTGACCTATGCAAGTGCTTGGCCAGTGGGTGGTTCTTGCCAAAACAATAAATCTCCTCCCTCGGGGAGGAGTCAGCACTCAGAACTTGTTTGATTTTCTGTAAACAGAAGGAAATTGGAGTGAGAAGCTCTTGGAGAAATAATGAGGAGAAATATCTCAGCCATAGATACAAATCTGGAAAGAAGTCCAAGGGCTGTATAACCCTTGGGAGCAAAGTCCTTTTCTGAACCATCACTGAACACACTATGGACTGTGCCTTGTCTATGACACCTGGAGCTCATGGTGCTGTTGAAGGATGCAGAGCTGCCTGCAGAGGCCAAAAAGGTCACCACTGCTTTGGGAAGCAGGGCTGGAGTGAGCAGCAGACAACAGCAATCTGGTACTCTTGAAAGGTATGATCTTTAAAAATACATAACTATAAATTCTTATCATTCCTTCAGGCAAGGTGCTCCACTATCAGAGTTTCTTCAGAAGAGAACAGATTCTCCAGTCCTATCTGACCTATGCTCTCGCTACCCATGCACCTACTTTTGTTGTACAATAACAGCCACCTTTGTCTCTCTGGAGTGATAGCACCAAACCCACGAGCTCTACAACTAAATCTAGGCTCTAGAAAAATCTTCAGCCTAGTGATATTTCTCACCAGAAAGGCACTCAGCAGGTAAAAGATTTGCTAATGTCTCATTCTCTGCCTCAAGTATCAGGTTGTCCTTTCTCTGGGGTGAAATGTCCTAATGTATGTGTGTTTGAAAGCAGTGCAGAGATGTTCCTCCTCACAGGCGGGCTGCAAAGCTTTGAGACAAGCTGCTCTTCCAGTCTCGTGGACCACAACAACAAGACAGCATCCTCCATATCAAGGTGTTGACACATCGTGTCTGGACTCGTTCCCAGGCCTCATGGCTCTGCCATCCCTCTTCACCTCGGAGAAACACACATTCTCTAACCAGTGGCTCTTCTAGCTCCTCCTTGCCCAGGACTGAAAGGATGGGGAAGATTTTATCCAGCCTTTCCACGCGTGGTTGTGTTTTGCCCGTAAGGACTTGTTTTTGTTCATCCCACACTTTCGTCATTCTGAGTATGAAATAGACTGGGATGCAATGCATGTTTACTAGATGAAATGACAAGTGCTGTTAAAGTGTTAACCTGTGTGATTTTTTTTGTTGTCATAGATTGCAGAGCTTGTCATTATTTAAGTTAGACTGGTTAGCTCATTTTGTTTTTTCACTCTGCTTTACTTGCTATTTATTGGTTGACTTAGATAATGAGTATGATTAAATTAATAGATTTTAGAATGTAAATTAGTTTCCACTACTGTTTATTAGATACATCTATGGATAGGGTTTAAATAAAAACACAGCCTGAAATCAGAATTACAGAGTATTCTAATCTTAATGGGTGGCATGGACCTAACTTGCTCTTTGGTACATTTAGATATCTGGAACGACTCTCTTTAGCCCAGTAAGGCCAGATGTTGACAAAATATTTTAATCTTTTTTTTACAGGGACCTAACTTTGCTCAGACACAGATGTGCAGCTCTCAGTGATCAACTTTTGCATTCTAAAGATGACTTACTGTTGTAAAGGCTCCATAGAGACATTAATTAAAGACAAGTTTTCAGCCCAGGCTCAAAACTCCAGAGGATAGCAGAAGATATTGGTTAGAAGATGTCCTTTCCCTTGCTTCTTGTGCCTCCAAATGTTTTTTTTGTCTTGCTAGTACATTTGCTCCTGCTCGTTTCTAATGAAAGATGATTAGCAACTGACTCCATCACACATTCATTTCAGTCCAAACAGTTCTGTGGCAGAAAAAAGGTCAGGAATATTAAAAGGAGTGATCACCACAGGTGAGGGGCACCTGCATGTTTGCACATTCTTAGCAGTGATGATTCTTGAGTCCATGGAGCTCAAGATCCACACCTGTCTTTTCATGTTGGAGGGCATCAGGAAGATGCAGTCTTCCCAAAGCATCTTCTTGCTTATTCTCTGTTATTGGTATGATACCAACTCTATTGATTTGAGGAGGGTCATCTCTGCCTGTCATGCCGAACTAGACCCTGTCAGCCACAGAATCAGCTCCCCAGTTCACAGCACAACCAGTGACACTAAACTAAAACCCATGAAGTCTCCCTTATGCTGCCCTGCTCACAAGAAACGGAGTCCTTGCTCTCTGCTTTCCCTGCCACCCTTGCCCTTTCACACAGCCACATCTGTCCTGGGTGGTTTTTGCTTCACAGAGCCTTGTGCTCCTTTAAAAGCAATTACTGGGGGAATGTTAGTGATGCAAACTTGTTTAAACCTGAGTACGGAGTTAAGTCAGCTTTGTAATTAATTGCCTCATCACTACAGTCATCCTTCAGGAATGCTGTGCCACTGGTTCACGATCAAGCAAAAAAAGGGCAGATTTCCAGCAGAGATCCTCCAAAGTGAAGGAAAGCATGAAGCTCTGCAGCAGGTCAGGTCTGACCCCCAGAGAGGACAAAGAGGGAGATGCCTCATCAGCCCTACCACTCCCCCCCAGCACGAAGAGGTGGACAAGGGTGTGCCATGAGGGCCCCCAGTTTTGTCCCAAGGAAAGGATTTGTTTCCCTGGGGCATGGCCTCTGAAGACATCCCCAGGGGTGCTGCACCATGGCAGGATCACTTTCCACTGGACCAGGCACCACAGAGCCCTCCAGGGCTCACACTCATCCCTGGGGAGGGGAGACCATAAACAACAAACCCACCAGCAGCAATGAGAACTAATGCAAGCAGCATTGGACTATTAAACATGTTATGGGAGGCCAGTCTAGAGACACAGGCAGATGATGCAGAGGGATGGTTGAGGCACCTTCTGCCTCACATACCTGCACAAGAATTAATGAAGACAAAGCCAGCTGAAGCCATCAAACTCCAATTACTATTATCTTCTTTCTACCCACGTCTAAATGCACCATGAGTGAGCGTATGCAGAAGGTGGTTTCACCCACACACTCTCATGTTGAGGCTGGGCTCTCCTGTACATAGGAGAGTAAGGAGGAGGGAAGAAAAAGGAGAACCAGCTTTTCTGAGTGACAAGAAAGTGAAAGGAGAAGAAGAAAGAATAAAACAAGTAAGAAAACAGGATGGAGGCAGTGGTGCCTGCAAGGAGAGATCAGAGAATGATGATGAGGGGTACCAAGCTGAGAAGCAACATGGACAACTTTCAGATCAGTTTGTGGCCATCTCTCCAGTCTTTGTATCTTTTTGAAGGCTGCTGGTCATCGTAGAGGAAAAAAGGGCTGAAGGGGAGACAGCAGTTTTGGATAAGAGCCCCTCTTAATATTTGTGGCTACATTATAATTGCTAGTTATGCTCCAGTTAAATAACTACATAGAGGATAAGACCAGGGTCTAAATTAAAGACAGGCTGAATGATGTGGCCAGCAAAAACCTCACTCCAGAGAGTGGCCCAGGACAGACAACAACCCTCATCTCTACATCTGCCAGCAACCAATGCAGCCCCAAGATTTGATGCCTCTGGTGAAGACAAGACTCCTTTGCATGGATTTCTGGGCAGGCTTTCCACTGATGTGGGAAACCAGTGTGTTTTTGCCAGTTCTTCTACATAGCCAGTGCAGAGACACTGGTTCTCAATCCCTCTCCCACAGCAGCAGGCAGCTCTTTGGCTGGGATCTGGGAGAATTCTAGCATGAGGAGACAGAAAGGACAATCAATGCCTGTGATAAGATACACTCCAGCAAACTGTTTATAATTTTTCTCACTGGGTTGCAGATGACCTAATAGGCTCTTTTCCCATCTCTAATTTCTATGAATCTGCAATCCTATTATTTATATTATATCTTGAGGGTTTCTTGAAGAGTAAATGATGTAATTATACCCTGCACCATAACATTTCAGGATCTAGTGTAATAGGACTAAATATGCAATTATGCGGTTAGTAAATGTAACAGTACAAAACTCAAAATCTATATCCATGTACTGGAGCTTCACAAGAAGAATTAGATTCCTGTTATGTACGCAGCAGATGTAATGTAATTATTGCTAACTGGAAAGTATCACCAGACATTCATATGATACCAACAAAAAATGCCCCTCCAGCCAATTCTTCATTCAGACGTATGAAAATGAGCAAATTCCCACAATTCTCTCTTATCAGCGAAGTCGAGGCACATGTATTTGATCCTCTGCATAGCAAATCCATACTTCCCAGGCTTATAGATGCACAGAACCCAGAGAGAATATATGTGCACAGGCAAAGGGAAAGCTCAGATTCACTTCTGGTGTTATTCCGGCAATTTCAGCTGAATTACAGGATGGCAAAGACAGTCCATTATGCAACCTGTGTGGATTATGGTTGGAAGAAATAAAACCATCCTCTGACATTTATACAACACTGTGTGACAAAAAAAAAAAAAAAAAAAAGAAAAGAAAACAAGATGAAAGGAACCACAACCTGTGGTTAAGGAGCTAATCATGGACTTGGGAGATACGGTTTCTACTCAGAGGTTTGCCCTGAGTTTCACAGATGAAGGGAAGAAAGAAGGGAGGAAGGAAGGGAGGAAAGAAAGGAAAGGAAAGGGAGGAAAGAAAGGAAAGAAAGGAAGAAAAGAAGAAAGGAAGAAAGAAAGAGAAAAAGAAGAAAAGGAGGGGGGAGGAAAAAGAAGAAAAAGGGAGGGAAGAAAAAAATAAAAGAGTTGGGGGGGAAGAAAAAGAGGGGGAGAGGCAAAAGAAGAGAATTGGGGGAAGAGAGAGGTGAGGAGACCTTTATCATGGGCCTTATCTGCAAGAAGACCCCATACCAGTAAAAAGTTTCATTTTGCAGCAGCTACATTCATCTAGCACAAATACCTTTTAATTACCTCTTAACCCCAGAAGTGAAGTGGGCCTAGCTGTTACCAGAGGAAAGAGCCTTCACTAAATGATTAATAGCACTAGTTTAAAAAAAAAAAAAAAAAAAAGTAAAATTATTTGAATGATTGTGACAGCTCTGGCTTTAGAAATCACACCTGGCTTGGGATTCCCTTTCCCTTAGGTAAGGCAGCTACCAGCTGGTTGAGTAGGTTCTGTGAGAACCCTCTAATTAGGGGCTTCAGCTGCAAAAACCAGGGGGTAAAGAGGAAGGACCCACTGAGCCACATGTCCCTTTGTACCAGCCTCACTGCCCCTTGGATGAGGGGTGACATCTCACAAGGTTCACCAGAACCCCTACGCCAGGGCTTTAAGAAACACAAATGTTTTCCCATAGAAACTGTTCAATTATCCAAGTGTAAAAACAGATGACACTCCAAAGGACTGTTTTATTGCTAAGCAAACCCATCAGATTTTCACCTGCTACACACATTGGGCTAAATAAATCCCTCAGCAAATATATGTTTACATCCTCACATGCATGATAGACCTACACCCAACTGGGAGTGAAACCCTGGTAATCACAGCCCACCACATACTACACCACTTGTCCCAGCAAGCCACTGTACACTGGTCCCTGCTCACAGCAGTATCATAACACTGGGCACAAGAAAAGATGGTCACAGTGGGAGTGTCAGTCAGGCTGGGTGCACCAGGAATGTATTAAACTTGTGTGAATCTTGTAGATCACATGTAAACATTGTACAGCTCTTTTGCAGACTTTGTCCCTAGTGATTAAATCTACCAATGCCTTACTCAAAATGTCCCATCTGATGAAATCAAAGTCCTGGCGGCATGGGACCCCCTTGTTTCACAGTCAGATCATGGACACAAGAAGGTACATGTTCATATCAAGAGGTGTTTAGAAGCCTCAGCCTTGATTAGGACTAATATCCTGCTCCTTGGAAGCCACATGAACCAGCCACCACAGGAGCCCAGGTACTGCCTAAACTTGTAGCCCAGAATAGAGCTCTTCTCTATTTGTTTTCTACTTTCCTCTATGTTTCTCTGCAAATTTTCCCTTTACCACAGGAGAATGAATAACTCACCATCATCTCCATTACAGGACAGTCCAGTGCCTGGATGCCTTAAAGAACCCTGGTGTTCTCTCTTGCCTTCTCTACTCTCAGTCATGGCTTCTACTTCCTATGGCTGAGGAGTGAGATAAAGGTTAACACAATGTGCTCTAACAATGTGTATTTACTCCACTTTGAGCTGAAATAGTTGGATACATATCCCCCACCCTGTATTTCTGTCATGCTATTGGCATCGGAAGCATTAGCTTTGTTGTCACAATTACATGAGAACTAAGTAAACTGCAGAAATTTGTAAACTGTTGCATTGCTAAATTAAATGCTGTTTTAACTAACAGTTAATAGTGTTTACTGCTGTGTAATAGTAATTTTCATTTTTTACTGTATCTAATGACTTTCTGATGACTCAAATTCTCTGTAGGGATACCAAATCATTACATTAAGGATGAGTGATTTTAGTACGCAATGACTGATCAGTACAATAATATGTAGACTCATGCTTCAGCTAGTAAATTAAATCATTTACACCAGAGCGTTTGTCAACCAGAAGAGTTCTATTACACTGCTGCATTATAATGTAGAGTCTGCTCAAAATAAAACACATGCTATATTAAATCTGTGTTACTTAACATACAAAACCCTTAAGGAGCCAGGGGTTATCATATAGCAAGGCCTATATGAGGACTGGTTTTCCTCAAAGCAGATAAATCCAGATATCTTGTCATCGATTTGAAAAGCCATGGCAACATATAGGTATGAGCCTACTGAGTTGCTGTTAGGCATCCAAATATCACTTGAACTCTTCATGAGTTACTAATGGGACCTATAGGAGTGAAAATGGCCAAAGCCAGAGTTTGTGATCTTTCAGATAAGCCTGAATCAGGACTTGATGGGATCATCTCATCATCCACAGCTACAAAGAATAAAAGGTCCATTTCCTTTGGGATGCAAACACTTGACAGGTTCTACCAAAATTGATTGGTAGAACTTCAGTGACTAGTTCACTCTGATCTTATTTTAAAAGATTAAATTCTTTGCTCGAATGGGACTTAAAATGCAACCTCTCCCAGCATTTAGCACAGTTTCCTAGTGTAGGCTTTGGTTTGCACCCAATAATTATTTTGATGTCAAAAAGTTCATAAGAATTGAAGACACTTCAGTGCTTTAGAAATTTGTTGTTTTAGTGATTTGCTTGAGACACCAAGGGACCTAATTCCAGTAACATGAAGACATCAGAGTTTCCATTCACCATAATTTGAACAAAAGGATCTCTTATTTGAAAAAAAAAAAAAAAAATCACACCCCAAACTCAAGGTCACCTCCCAAAGATAATACACCAGTAAGACCATTGACTTTGATGCAGTCACACTCCTGTAAATACATGCAATGAATCAAAACCCCAGTTTCCATCAATATATAGTTATGCCAGCCAGAAAATATCCCTAAGGACATAAGGTTTCCTTGGATGAATTTTCCCTGTTGTCCTGTGACACATCCTCAGGAAAAAACCTTGAAGAACAGCAGGAAATGCTGCATCATGTTTACTGAGTTCATCTCCCAGATGAGAACTTAACTGTCAGAGGACTCTGAACTTCTCATAATGGGAGAGGGTCATGACAGAGGGAAAGGCTTTCTTTGTGAACATATTTTAACCCACATGTATATATTGCTTTTCAGGAACTTAATGACTCATTCCATTTTTACCCTTGGGATATCCAGAGTCACAAAACCAGTGGCATTTTGACTTGTGAATTCTCCATTGTAAAAACTGCTCTTGGTGCTGCTGGGTAAGAACCTGGCTTCTCTGGCAAGAGCTAAAAAGTCAAATTATCATGACTAGATTACTACTCTGACATGCTTCAATGAAAGGCACTTCATGAAAGAGATTGGCAGCAAGTCAACAGTCTTCAGTGATGCCTTAACACCTAATTCAGGAGATATCTCCTGCACAGAGCAGGAGCCCACATCCTTAGCTTTACTGACACATCTAACATACTTTTTCTCAGCAACACCTTCCATAAGAGCAAACTAGAGTGAGATTGGCCTCTCGAAGCCTTTGTTTGCCTAAACATCCTTTTAAAAAAAAAAGGCACAGAAAATGCTTTTGAGCTTTTTGTTTAAAATATAAGAGTGTTAAAATGTCCTAATAACCTGGAACCTTGCCAGCTTGTAGGCAGGCACTAAGTGAGGTTTAATTTTTGCAGAGAAATCAAATATTGGCAAGGGGAACATGAACACGTACAAAAAGACTGCTCATCTGGCCAACATCTGGTTTGATGGGGCCATTATTTCAACAAGTGCTTACAGGCAGGATTGGGGGTTTTTTTGTTGTTGCTTCCTCCCAGAGCAGCAACAAACTAGCAGTAGAGATTAAAATTTCCATATAATTCCCACACACAGAGTCATGCTGTACAAGTTGCTCAGAGCTCCTGTGTGCCAGCATGGCTGTGACCAGTTCTGAGGCTTCCCTGATGCATAAGCTAAAGTTATGGTTAGACTGGCCCAGAAGTAGCATCATGGTAAATATGAGCATCCATTTACTACAGTCAAGCTATTCCAGAGTACTTGTGGACACAAAGGGCAATGAAAGCTGTCCTGTCTTGTCACAAAAGCTCAGGACTCTAGTTTAGAGCTGAAATTAAGCTCTGTCCTTCTATCTCAAACCTTTGTCTCACCCCTCAGGTCACCTCAGAGTGATTCACACCCTGGACAATGTGCAGCCTACCCATCAGACTCCTAAGGCTGAAGGTTTTTACTTTTTTATTTTTCCTCTTTTTTGTTTTTGAAGAAAACTTTTTTACTATGATGGTGGCAGAGCTTGGCCCAGGCTGACCAGAAAGGTCGTGGGATCTCCTTGAGACATTTCAAACCCACATGGATGTGATCCTGGGCACACTGCTCTGACAGGAACAAGATGAGCTCCAGAAGTCCCTTCCAATCCCTGACATTCTGTGATGCTGTGATTTGGGTAGGGAGAAAGGAGATAGAATTAACCTGCACAGCTATTATTGTCCATTAGTTTGAGACCATACATAGTTTTCCTTCTGAAGATGTTGCTGTATCTCTAACTGGTAGCAGTCTCTGGTTTAGGGAAGAGCTGGCAGGTATGTGTTTGTATGGAAAGACCTGCATAGTGCAGAAGGTGGAAGACCATGTGCTGCTGGCAAAGAACATGAGAAAATAGACAGTGTGTTGTTCCCACCCCAACTAGAGCAGCCACAGAGTCAGCTGGGAACACAAAGCCAAGGCAGTACATGGCAGGTCTCTCCAGCAGCAGCAAGGAGATGGTTCAGCAGCAGGGCTGAAGCTTAGAAATGAGCTTCAGTGGCTGTCTCTGCAGGCTGGGGCAAGGCTCTTTGTTGTAGAAGAGTCTCCTCTCAGCCTTTCCTTGCATAAACAAACCACTAACACAAGAGGCCCAGAACACACCTGGGGTTCAGCTTTTCTACTGCTGCCTTTGCACTGCTTGCTACCCTCCAGCATCTCTGTGCTTTCAGCAGGCTCCTGTCACAGATGTGGCAGCTCCATCAGTTTCCAGCTCTTTTCTGGACATCCCACAGCAATAATGAATGGGTTACTTCTTACATCTGATTGACACAGCTCCTATTCCAGCACAGCTCAGAATCCCTTCTCATCCCTCAACGACTTTCTCAAGCTGCCGTTAGCGGGCAACATGATGCAATGGTGGAGGGGGTAAATCACACAGCACCATAAACGCCAGGGCAGGGCTGGGTTCACAGCTTCATCCTTGTGGTTTCACTCTAGAGGAACTCTGTTGACAGAGAACTCGGGGAACACCTAAGACCAGAGTTGCCTATTCAGCCCACGGTGCTGTCATAAGACAAAAGGGTGGCAGAGCACTGATTTCTGCTACTGGAGAGCACTTGCACCATATGATTGTGTTGATGTTCTGCAAACAAGCCAGGATAAGGTAGAAATACATGCAGAACAAGGAACTGACTTGAGGTTTCTATGGAAACTCAGAATTTCCTGACTTGTATAATTAAAATTAACCATATCCCTTGTTAATGGAGTTGCAGGGACAAAGAAGTGTTGTGGTTTGGATTATTTTATTTTTTTACTTTATTACATGCAAACATTTTCAGTTATCTTTCTCTCCATCTCTCTCAGATATATGTGTTCATGCCTGGTTTACCTTATATTTATTTTATATACAACACGAGCTACATAGCTTTCTTAGCTCCCGATAATATTAACAAGAGTTACTGGTGTAAATCTTCGGTTCATTGTTGGAACAATAAAAATCATAGTGTGAAAACACTGCATTAAACTAATTTCTCTCAGTATTGAAACTGAGGCTACTACCATCCATCTGAGATGGCTCACAGAGACCCAAGGACACTCTACCACTGGATATGCTGCATCATGTGCTTATCTTTCCATCTCATGCAATGCTGAGGGAGAATATTCTTAAAATACATCTGCATTTTCCACAGCAACACCTCTAACTAGAAAGAGGGAAGCAGCACCAGAAGTTAAAAGCTTTCCACACTAAAACACCCACTGACTGCCTGTAGCTTACAACCTTTGGCTCCAATTGTGCCATATATCACATGCCAAGTAAAAGCATAACTGATCAGAACTTGGGTAGAGGACCTCAAGGAAAGCTTCACATGGTACTGGTGGCTCACTGTGCAGTGATTATCCTTAGTGCTTAATATTGAACCAGTACTTGGTTGTAACCCACTTGAGGTACTAGTTTTTAAAAGAAAAGAAGAAATCAGAGCTCCAATCCCTTTTTGAGGGAAAACAATATATTGCCTCAACTTTTGCACAGAGTTTGTCCTGGATAAGTCACGGAACCAGTGCATGCAAAATCCATTAGGAGATGCAAAGTACTGTCAGATAAGGAGTAAACTTAGGAACACCATTGTTTCCACCCACAAATGACTGACAGATAAAACAATTAAAAACAAAAATAAGAAATGAGACTATTTTGATGCCCTGGAGTTGGGAAGGAGAAAATTCTTCCTCATAAAGTTACAAACACGGTGCTATTATGATAATAAGGCAGACTGATAGCCTTATTCCAACCTCAAACAGTTTATTTCAGCAGCGGGCACAAAACGAGCCCTCATCCTACCATCTGCCAAGTACCTCTGGGATCCGACGGCGTGCAAGGGATCATTAAATATGTAAGAAATTGCTGTTTACATGAAGAAAAACACAGGTTCAAAAAAACGAGGCTGGAAAAAGCACCAGCATTGTAAACATGCCTTTAAAGGGAAGGCCATTTCCTCCCGCAGCCAGAGGAGTTTATCCTCATCTTAGGATGTAGCTACTCCAAATCCAGCTCCTGATTCCTTGCCCTGCCACTCTGATGGAGTCTGCACTTGTCAAAGCAAAGTACACCCAACTGTCTCTGCTCTTCCACCTGGACAGGGATACAGACAAAGCTCTCCTGCTAACTGTATTTCAACCCTTACACCATTACTTCCAGACTTCTTATAATGAGGGCTGGGTAAAATTGAAGCCTATAATAAGAGGATATGATTATTTTTATTTTTTTTTAAAGGCTGACCTGCAGCTCTGGTTTACAAACCAAATGACTGTAGTCAGGCATATTAGTGCTTTAACCTTTTCATTACACTACATACATGAAAACAATTAAGGCTGGGATTCTTTCCAGTGTATTATCATTTTCTGTTCCCTCTGGCCTTTTTCCATCCATTTCAAAGACTGTACATAGCATCAACTGAACGTTCTCTCATGTTTTATTTTTCTGTTTCTTTTCTTCTTAACAACTGTCATGCTTTCAAGATCAGCCAACTATAGAGTATCATGCAACAGCAGCAAAAACAAAACACAACAAAACAACAACAAAAAGTTTGGGGGTTTAAAACTCCTCGTAAAATTAAATCTG
>JAOEGS010007790.1:0-76271 GCA_025447755.1 Corythornis vintsioides
TCCTGCTGTGGCAGGGGGGTTGGACTAGATGATCTTCTAGGTCCCTTCCAACCCCTAATATCTATGAATCTATGAAACAATGTGTAAACATTATGTCATTACCTTTAAAGAGGAAAAACTGCACTTATTGAAGTTTAATTATGGTCTTCTGTAATTAAAAAGACAACACTGGCAAAATTTAGTTTACATGATTAATATATTTTACCCAGTATGTACACAAGTTCTCCAAACAAGTTGGGTCTTACAAAGGCAAATTAGGAAGTGTTAAGTAACCACCTTATCAACTGTTACAAGGGATATGTCTTAGCTGGTTTTGCTTCTTCCAGCTCGGCATCCAACCAACGGTATCTGCGGTGACGACGCAGAACTTCAATTGCTTTTTGTTCTAGAGATGCTGGTTGGATACCCAGGTCTTCGAAACCAGGAAGGTCAGGAAATGTCATATCTGTTGTGTGAAACTTGAAAAAAATAAAAATAATTTGATATTAATTTGATAAAAAGAACAGCATTACACCCAATGCCACTGTTTACATACTAGAAGTAGTATTTTCTACTTATACCCAAAGTGAGGTTTGTTAATAATTATTTTTTTTTTATGGAAACAAAGTAGCAGAAATCCATAGTACTAGAAACATTTTAATAGATTTCAAAACAATTTTCTAGAAATTGCAGCTCTTAGAAGATTCCACTACATTTCAAAAAGTGCTGAAGTAATACCATTTACTCCAGAAAGAGCCCCACAATACAATACAATACAATACACTGCTGCACTGCATAGGAGATCTGAAGACCTAGTCAAACACCAAACTGGACTCAGCCTTAACTGTGTGTTAGTCGCAGTTCCTTGACTGACTGTGACTCAGTGTTTTCCCTTGGGGGAAGGAAAAGATTCAATGTGGCCCTACAGAACTATGACATAACTATGCAAGTTATTGAGTACCCAGTATACCTCAGCAGCAGATACAGATGTTCAGCATTTGGCTAAAAGTCCTTCAGGTTTCATGTTTAAATTCAGGAATAAATAGCAGTGAGACATACAGAAAGTGTTGTCATTTTCTCTCAATCAGGTAAGCATTATTGGGAAGATTGCTATGCTGCAAACACAGAACTAGGTCAAAATTCTAAGGGCATATTTGAACTGAACTATATACATTCTGCTTTATCAAGAAGATACATGTTGAATTATCACCTTTGGCAGGTTGTATCTCTGTTCACTGTTTAGAACAGGGTCTTACCCAGGATAAAATATTGAATTATATTACTCTGCTTGCAACTATTATCTGTATTTTAGAAAATGGGGATTTATCTTATGGTAAGAGAAATCTTTCTCTCCTTGAAAGGTCTTTAAGTCAACCACATCTAATTTTGTGTATATTACTTCAGGATGGAAAGCTGCGAAAGACACACAAGTGACAAGGAGAAATTCCTCTCAGACTACTTGTGCTACAGATGAATTGCAGTCAGTGATTTGGTGCAGGTTTATTATATGAAGTGTAACTCTTTAAGCCTCAAAGGCAGGTAGAAGTAGTGCTCTCAAGAATTGTTACATAGTTGGCCAATACAGCCATCTGAACTACAATGCCAACTCACTCTAGCATGAAGATGAGTCAGTGGTTTGAGGGGCTGTGATGGTGGGAGGTCTGCAAGTCCATGAACAAGCTTATATCCTTTATTACACACACTACCCATAGTTTTGCACATTTCCAAACAAAATCAGAAAACAGTTCATTTCACAGATTGAGAAATGTAAATGTAGAAATTAATGGCTTACAGATGTTTAGTAATCAGCTCTAAAGATAGTACCCAGTTCTTCCAGATTCATGGTGATACCCTATCTCTAATTTTGGTAATACCCTCTCTCAAATTAATTTTGGAACAATCAGGGTTATTGATACCACATCATAGCAAAAGGCATTAAAACTCCAACTCTGCGAGAATTTGGGAGAGTACCTGCAACCCTCAGACATCAGCAAACTTGGAGACTGTCAGAGTAAATGACTATCTTTGCTAACCTACACGTCAACAGTTTTGACATCAATACTTGCTCGTAAGTTAAGAATAAACATGAAGCTGCAACATGGTCATAAGAAATGCACTCTAATGTTAAGATAGCATTCAGCATTTCCAGTTCAACTTGAGTTGCTAAAATACCCATTATCTGGGTGGTGTGATTTTACTGCATCTAGAGGTATATAAACTCATTAGTTACCTAAAAGTGGGAGCACATCTGCTCTCCATTACTTAGCTGCTCATTCACATTCAATTTCTACTTTGGCTTTGCTATGTTCAATAGCATGTGTTTTGAGGGAGACAAGTGGGGGCACAGCAAAGCACACAGCCTTGACCACTTTAAGAAGGTGGGGATCTTCCCCACTCCCATTATGTTATTTTTTGCCTTAACTCCCTCACCCATTGCTTCAACCACCTTCTTAAATGTATTTAATGTATTTAGATAAATATTTCCTTCACCAAAAACTACATAGCAATAATGCATTTAAAAATAAATAAAAATCTACTAGTCCCTCTCCTAGTAAGTCCTTCTAAGACTACACCAGAGGACTCTCCAATCTGCTTTGACAGTGTTACCCTTGGCACTGTAACAGGTCTGGATAAGTTAAAAGCAAGATTACAGCACAGTAGCTGCAGCAATTGTATGACAGGAACCATAGCCATTTTGTGAGGAATGTTATATATAGAAGCCTTTAAAAATTTTAAATTTTGTGTATGCAAACAGCCTGGAAAGAATCCTTTCTACTAGTCATTTGACTGACTGCAATACTGTACCACGTGAAGTACACACATCAGCATTCCTGAATGCAGAACTACAAGTTTAAGCTACAAATACATGATGAAACATTGCTCAAGAGGAATCTGTGAGTGTCTTACACTTACCCGGTCCACTTTGTCTCGTGTTAACCATGGTTCAAATGGACTCATCTCAAAGAATCTTGCAATAAAACTGCAATCAGAAAGAAGATTGCAGAAGTACAGTCATTAGCTTCATATACAGAAGAAAATGAAAACTAGTAAAAATATTTCACACTTAATAGACAGTGAGCAAGAACTTGTTCTGTAGCTGTTCTTGCAAGCCATTAATGCAGTGAACATGCCAGCCAGCAAGTACTTAGCTGTCTTTCTGGTAACTAACTGTTTGATACCAAATTATTTGATCTCCTGTTCTGCTTTGGAAAGGAATCAAGAAGCAGAGATCTAGGAGTAAAAAATGAGCATTAGTGGGTGGGAAGAATAAACCTCCACATCCAATTCCCCACATGCCAGAGGGTTCAGTCTTGCCCCTGCCTTCCCTCCAAACTCTGTTCCCTAATAGTGTAGGCAGTAATCAATTAGTCACAAAGGTTGATTCAATGCCTCTGAGAAAACACGCTTGCTGATAACTAAATGAGTTAACAGCCCTACAAACAAGATGATGGGATCTGGAGCAATCTTCATCTATTAAAAGGATGAGGGTTAGTATTTAATTAGTTTCCCTTGGAATAATTAAAAATTGGCAGAGAAAAAGAAAATAACCCCACAGCTCTTGCTCAGTATCTCAGGACCATCAGTATTCAAGGTAGAATCTTACCTGGCAGACTACAGTGTTACTGAACTACTACACAAACAGAACTAGGCTTATCCATCCTTTAGATACACTCTTCCTAAAAATTAAAAACCACTTAGTCTATATAGAAAAAAAGCATAGCATGGACTGCCACAATAATAAGCACCACAGTTACTTTTTAAGCTGTTCTGTGTCAGCTGAACTTTGTTAACCTGATGTCTCTACAGCCAATTCAAAACCAGCCACAACAGTTTAACCTGCTGTTCCAGCATTATTCACCATCAGTTACAGAAATCCAGTGCGGAGTCCTGTTAGCAGAGGAGGAGGAGGAGGGTTTCAACACCACTGATTTTTTTAGTTTATTAGTTTGCACTGCATTAAAATTGAGAAACAGTGGCACCCCAAACTTTAACACATCTTGATCATGCTGGGGGCAATTTCTGAAATGGCATTTACCCTTTGAGGTAGCTCTTCAAAAGGATGCGCCCAGGCCTCAAGGACTAGGCATAGGCTCTGATTTATACTGTAGTTTTTCATATACTATTACTCAATAGCTGCAAAGGCCAAAATATAAAGCTGCCAAAGAAGCTCAGTATATTCAAACAGAGCCTTCACATCCCATCCACTGCACTCAGCTGAGGCTACACTTTTCCCTTTCAATCTCCCAATTTATTGTCCTCTAAAGATGATACTGCCCTCACGTGGCAGAAAAAGAAATGCTTACTCACACCTGCACTGCTCAAATTCCCAGGACAGATCTCAGTACAAATTTACCTCCAACATTGGCTCAAATCAATACAAAGGACTGAACTAGAAAGTCAATAGATACCTATATCCACCCTTCCTCCAACTCTGCTTCCAGGGTGGCAGTGCTCACCAGATTGGAAGGACAGCTGACAGTAGCAATACCTTAAAGTGCTGCAGAAAAAAATCTGTTTAGAGCCTACAGTCAGCAACATACACACAGGTTCACAGGTTTTCCCCACGGTATTATTAAAAGTTCATCTAGTTTGCTACTGATCATCTCTATGTAGGACCTTCTGCTACTTATGGATTCAGTCTTTCAATGAGTCTGGAATAATTAAGTTTATTACAAGTACACCTCTTATACAATATCACATCAAATGCTGGCCTATAACTGAGCAGAGGACACAAAGCTAATCAACAAGTACCTAGAGAAAGCCAGTTTCTACAAACCTACTATGTTAAATGATACTGGCAATATTAAATAACCAGTGCAACAGTTATTAAGGCTTCTGTGACACCTGGTTGGTCCCATGTTCTTAGTAAAGGAAGGTTCCTTCTTACTGGTAGAAAGGACGTGGAATTGGATAGGGAATAAAGGTTCGAAAGGAAACTCTGTAGATGTATTCAACCATGTCATACAGGAGGTATCGTTTAGGTCTGAAAGAAAAAGCAACAAACGTTACAGGTAAATTACGTGTACTAAAATATTTGGAGTAAGAGACAAACTTTTTAAAACCCTTCATCCCAAGCCTACCAAGGGCTTGTTTTCTTAAATCTAAATGATTTGCCAGATGTGCCATTTTCCTCACAGAAGATGTCCTGTTCTGAGAACAGAACAATTCAGCTCAGTTCTTCTAACTGCTCTGCCTGAAGTCAGCAGCCTGTTTTCACAGAAGTGTCTGCTTCTAGCAGTGATAACAACCCATGTTTAGAGTTAGTAACAAGGGTTGGTGTTCAGACCAAGGCCACTGCTGGATCTTGTGTACCACACTGGGGGGGTGCAGAAAGGAAAAGGCTGCACTTGCAGGGAGGAGTGGCCAAGACAGGTGACCTCAAACTGACCAACAAGGGATCCCAGCCCATGTACATCATATTTGATATAAAGCTGAGGGGTCAGGAGGGTCTCATCTCCCTCTTTGCACTATTGGTCCATTTTGCCAGCTTTTCTCAGCTTAGGTCAACTTGCATCCACTTCTGCTTTCTTCCTCAGAGCACCCAAGGAGGGCTCTGTCCATTCTGCCTTCAATCCCAGTCGGTATGTTACTGAATCCAGTACCAGAATCCAGCTCCTGAACACAGCTCCTGTCAGCTGTGGGCCCAGCTGGGACCTCTCCTGGTGCCTGCTCTACAGTGTCAGCTGTGACAGTGACATAATTGCTACTGGGGGCGGGGGGGGGGTTGGGTTAAATACTGGTTATATACATATTCCATTTATTATTATTTTCATTTTAATTAAACCTGTTATAGTTTTCTAATTGCTGAGTCTCTCCTTTATTCCCTTTGTCTTCCCCTGAAGGGGGGGTGAACAACATGTCTGTTATAGGTCTGTGGGGCTGCCCTGACCCTATAGTTTGACAGAAGAGGAAAGTAATTTTGGCTCTCTAGATTCTGTACTTTCCCAAGTCTGTCCAACAGTAACTGGCAAGCAATCTTCCCATCTTTATCTCAACCCTAGCTCCTTTTAAAAAAACTAAAAGCATCTCATACAGCTTTTGTCAGAATCCCATTGGTGTTGCAACACTGATTTATTTAGATCTTCAGTTTAGACCCTCATTTATGCAAAGTATATTCAGTTATTTTGTGACAAAACTGTAGTCCTTGCACTGGCATCCTTGCTTGAATTCCTGCCTCTGAAAATTGAGCAATGAACTCCTGGCCTTCTGTAAATTTCAAAAAAAAAATTGGACTTTGAAACTGTAAGAATACATTCAAAGTTTAGACAATTGTCCTTCCATCTGGCTGCAGAGTGTTCTATTTTTGAGTGTTCTGTTTTTGTGTAGTTCTCAATTTCTCCTGCAGTTGGAGCAGTTGCTTCTGCTGAGACAGCGACAGCACCTCTCCTTCCTTCTGCGGCAGTGGCTTCGAATACATACTGACTCTTCAAGTTTGCCCCCAGAAGATGAAAAAGTCACTCAAAGTGTTCATTCTGTCACGTTGTTGTTCTACATTAGTTGTGTCCATCTGACACCTACACATATTTGATTGAAAAAGTGGCTTTGACTGGCTGTCTGCATTTGTTTCCACTTGTTCTTTAGTATGACATTTCTTATCATCCCAGTGATTTGAAATCAACTTCAAGTTACTCAACCTTATTGTTGCTGTCGGTAGTCCTTTTGAACCATTGTTAGCTTCTCTTATTTTTCTAGCTTTTGAGCAGAAGTTCCAAAAAATGAAGACCAGCTTGCTGCCTTTTCATACAGCACACTTAGCCAGCTTCCAAGATAGCATCAGCTACATGTCCTCAAAAGCTCAGCTACAGCACTGAAGGACATGACGTATAAGACAAACCAGCAACAATCTCTGCACTATGGGAATAAAGAGCTGTCACTGCAAGTGTCACAAAATGAACATGGGAAAAAATAACGTCTCAGAAAAGCCTTTTGCAAAATCCAGACACTATGCACATTTTCAGTGGATAAGGGAGGAAGACAGAGACATACACACAATAGAAAAAAAAGAGCTGTTCAGCATCATTTGTAAATGGACTAATTAGCAACTGTTTGTCAATTACTGTAATTTTTTTTACCACATATACTGGATGAAGTCCAGTTCCACTGTTACATTACAGTATCAAAACAGGGACCTTGGCATTTGCATGTTGTTTATTCTTAGTGCTCATGACCTATTCTGACCTGAAGCTTTGTACATAAAGTATTCCAAGATATCCACCATCTCTATCCATTCTAATTCCTGGTAGTTTCTGCTCACCTTTAGCAGAATTTTCTCCAAATCTAGGTTGTCTAACATGTTTCCCAAGACTATTTCTTTGTGGGCACATATACAACATTAAATGCAATGGGGCTCAAACTAGGATTTTCAGAGTACTCACAATAAGAGCTTGAGTCATTTTTCCTCCAAAAAAGGAGGTGGAATTTATTCAGCTCAAACTGTGTGCATGGATGGAGAAATTAAATGTACTGTGCACCACGCCAAAAAATGACACCAAAAAGTACTCCAGTTAATTAGAATCAGAAAAGTAACCTACCCAGCCAAGGCGTATGTTTTTCCTTTTGCATCAGGATCCTTAATTGCATTAATAATTGCCTTTGCTACATCAACCACCTGTGAGAAAAATTCAGACAATTACCAATGGAAAACAGAAATGCATGCACACACTCCTCTTTCAGAGGTGATCTGCAGGGGGAAAACAAAAAACCCAACAGAAACACACCCAGAGGAACTGGGATTGTCTTGTTATATTGAAAAACTTACATATACTGGTTGCTTCACTGTTTTTTTGCCCAGAGATACGAGAGGCACACCACCAAACCAGCGCATATCTGACAGAAATATATATACACCATTTGAGAATAAAATCTGGGAATCCTTTCAGTAGAGGAAATAACAAAGACATTTTGCACAACTTCCAAAATCTGACTTAAGAAAACCAAACAAAAACCAAACAAAAAGTCCCATCCCAAAACATTGGGAATTATTACCCTCCAATTGCAGTAGCACTGATTTCAATGCACATTTCATTTTCTTACTAACAATGACAGGAAGGTTGAATTTACTGTTTACTTTGCAAGACAAACAGATTACACTCTATCCAGTCTACCAGTTTTGTTGATGATACATCAGGATCATTACTGCTGCTTCTGAGCCCAGAGCAACTCAGGTCCATTTTTACATTTGAATATTACCAACTTTAAAGTCTATTCTCAGGGTAAACTATTTTGAGGGTTAAGATGAGCAAACCTTAGCTCAGAATAACCTCAAAAAAAAAAAAAGGTATATGACTTCCCTCAAAAATAAAATTAAAAAAATTCACGCAGCAAAGTCTAACTAGATTCAGAAAGTATTCAATCATGAGATGAGAATTTATTATGCTTCCCATTACACACCTTCTACTAACAAAATATAGTGTATTTCTGATAAAACAGGCATCTCTGCTTTTTCAAAAGGGAATCCATTTTCCCTCTGTTCTCTACAAAGAGGCATACAAGAGCTATTTCATGTGTACATACTTGCATAGTGATTGAGAAATCGGTCCTCTCTCCCAAACATCTCAGAGGGTTTCAGAATGATAGCATCTGGAAATTCTTCCCTCACTGTGTTCTCTCCAACAGCCTATCATTCAATTAAAACAAACATATTCATTAGATCTATCCTGAATAGATCAGAAAATGATGCATTTTCAGAACTTAAATGCACCCTGAAAGAAATGCAGCACTGAAAGAAATGACACCATCAGTAGCACAAAAAAAAGTAATTTGTATCTAGCCATTTGATCTTTGAGTTGCTATGCCGAGATAAAAGTCTCAGAACATCCTAAAAGTTCCATAAGCATGTAGATTATTTCTTGCATTTGAGACACAAGACAGTGCCCAGTGAAGTGGCACAAATTGAAAGCTACAGCATTCAAAAATGAAGAACCCCAACCAAAGTATTTCTCTTGTTTATGTCAGACCAGGTATTAGAAGAAAACAGGTTTGAGTAACCCCTACTACATCTATCAGAAAATCCCAGGAACTGCTTAAGTGCAGTTAGAAATTTCAGTGGCAGCTATCTACTTTCCACATTGGACTGGCTAACACAGTAGGGCAAATATCCTATGGAATATCCATATCCTATGGAATTTTTACTTACTGAAAGCTACCAAATTTTAACCTGGTTAAAAAACAAACAAACAAACAAAAAAAACCCAACCAAACAAACAATACTAAAGACAATGCAAAGTTCAGTGAGTTCAAACAAAAAAAATAGCTGAAACTGAGGCAACAGCTACATTAAAAAGTATTAAAAAAAAAAACAGTAACAGAAAATACCTCCTAATAAGGATAAAAATAATAGGATAGGAAAACCAGATTTTATTTTTTGTGTGGAAGAGCAGGTAACAATCCCATTCCACAGGCCTGTAATTGTGATACTCATCTCTCCTTGCAACATTCATCTTGGCATCAACTGCTTACTTTGCTAGGTCATTCCAGCCTTGGGTATGAGTCCTGATAATGGATCCATAACCATCAAACTAGCTCCTCTTTCTTAATTACAGTAATTTTAGATGGAAATACATTCAAGGATAAAAGCAACAGTGTTCAAGAATGTAATATCTATTTCCCTCTAAAGTACAGGACTAAGGAAATTTCTAAGTCCAATACACACAGGAACTCAAAAATTCCTCAGCTGCAGAAAACATTCCATAGTAAAATCATACAATGAATTCCATGAAATAGACTCAGTTTAGGGGAGGGAGGGTGGAAAAAAAAGCCCACAAAAAAAAGTAGGCTCTCTAGAAAATATATTCAAAACAATCCCAGACTTACTTTAGTCCTGAGGTATTTGGAAGGACTCTTCATGCTAGCATTCAGGTGAGAGATATGAATGAGTGTTTCTACACCAGCTTCCCTAGTTATCTGTGCAATACTTTTAGGAATATTTACAAATTCATCTTCAAAACTGAAGTTTCTAAAACAAGAAAAAAGAAATTTCACTTCAAGAGCTATCAACAGTATCTGCCCACCAACCAAATAGCAATCACCAGGTTATTACTTGAGTATATTTCAAAAATCTATCTTGATCTTTGGTAAAAACAAAGTTTGCTTTCATGAAGGACTATTTATAAAATAAAAGTTATAGGTAAGTGAAATGCAATAGTAAGCTTCAATTACAGCTATAGAACTGTCTCCTTTTACACCTGTTAAAATTAAATCAGTAAGAAAAATCCTCTAGCTCACTTGTCTGTGACAAATAGAAAACTTTCCAAGTGAAAATGGTTATTTTATTCTTTCTTTTAGAGAAGTACTGCATCTTGAAATCTGAGCAAAGCTGTTCAAGATTTTACTTCATTTGGTGCATTCAATTACACAGTGCAAGGGAGATCTAGGTAAGGGCAGCTAACTGACTGGAGAAATGGACAAAAACATACCAAAGAACACACAAGTGCTTATGCAAATGGAAATTTTCACACTGATAGAATACTCCATAACAGTCATTTCATAGTAGCAGCAGGGAACAGAGAGTGGGGTGGAGAAGATTCTAACGACATTCAACAAATGCTGGTGTAGAGTCCTGCACCTAGGGAGGAATAAGCCCCTGCATCAGTACAGGTTAGGGGTTGACCTGCTGGAAAGCAGCTCTAACAAGAAGGACCCAGGAGTACTAGTGGATAACAAGTTCACCATGAGCCAGCAGTGTGCTCTTGGCCTAAGTGTCTCATGGTATCTTGAGGTACATTAAGTGTGTAGTCTGCAGATCAAGGGAAGTTCTCCTCTACTCTGCACTATCTGGGGCATTGTGTCCAGTCTGAACTTCTCATTTGAAAAGAGATAGAAAACTACTGAAGAGTTCAACGAAGGGCTACAAAGATGATTAGTAAAGAACTTGAGAATCTCTTCCAAGGAAAGGCGAAGAGACTTGGGGCTGTTTATTTAGCCTGAGGGAGATCTTATCAATACCTGTAAGCATTTAAAGAGCAGGAGCCAAGAGGATGGGGCCAGTCTCTTTTCAGGGGTCCCCAGAGACAAGGAGAAACAAGCACACAGTGTATCATGGGAAGCTCCATCTGAACATACAAAAAAACTCCCTTTACTGTGAGGGTGAGGGAGCCTGGAACAGGCTGCCTGTAGAGCCTGTGGCTTTTCCTTCTCTGGAGACTTTCAAATTGCCAAATGCAGTTCTGTGTGACCTGCCATTGGCAAACCTGCTTTAGCAGGGTGGTTGGACTCAAATCTCCTGTGGTCCTTTCCAATCCCTACCACTCTGCAGTTCTGTGACTTCAAGGAGAAGTGTGCAGAAAGAACAACTCCATGCACTTCACGGCATTCAAGGGGCCTGCATTAGGGGGTTCAAGTGTAATCTAGTTTGGCATCCGATCAAGACCAATACAGAAGCTCTGTCTCCAAGCAGAGCTGACACTATAGGCTGGCAATAATCCCAAAATTCCTTCCAACTATCCCAAGACTGCAAGAAAGTAAATTGGCTTCTTATGCCTTTATATTGTCCTTGTAAGCACCCCACTCCATCTTTTCCATTTGCTTTGGGTAACAAACATCTTGTCCAAATGCCTCTCTCTCTGTCCTTATCTACTCCCACAGCTCTTCAGATCCCACTGGAGTCTGAAGACAGCCTTAAAAATAAAAAGTTATTTTTGACCCTTCAATAACTAATCTGATCCTGGGAACCATCACTCCTGTCCTACTCACAAAAATAGATTTTTAGAAACACACAAGAAAGAACAACATCTCTCATGTAACTATGGAGTTTTCAAACAACATAGTACACACAGATGAGACTGTGCACTAATACTAGGCAAGGAGAACAGTATTTAATATCAGGCTTTACTTTTTCTGACTGATCTCTACTTCTAATCTTACTTTTTTCATTCCTTATTTTTTTCATAAACTTGGGTATGATTACATTGACTACTAATTCAACAATTTGAACATCAAATGGATGTTCACAAAGATCAACAAAGGCATAAGGCTCAACAACAGATGAAACTGATATCTGCAGTTGTTTCTGTCTACTACAATAGCATAATTATGTCTTGTATAAAGGCAAATCTCACAACTGAGTTTTTGTCTAGCAGTTATGCACAAGGATTTAAATAAAGTGGACATAATTGCATATGTAGAGAGGGGAAAAAAAAAAAGCGCCTTTTACAGGTATTTTTATCCTAAAATAAATATGGATTTTTTTAAAGTGAATTTCAAAAAGGAACTATTGTTTATAAATTATTACAAAAAAAATGCTTATGTAGCTAACAGCATCTGTGCCAAAATGTTATCAGCATATGGTTTTATGATTCTATATCCTTAAAGACCCTCCATTAGCTATTCCTGTTCAATAGTATTTTATCAGAATAGGAAAAACTTGATCACAGCTTATTCTAGTAGGCTACAATTCATCACTATGCTGAAGGGACAGGACAAAAGCCTACTTCTGTAATAATTCACAGAAACTGGTAAGCCTCTGTAAACTACAGGAAGGCAGCCATAGAACATCTGTAAGGTGCATGAAGCAGCACATTAAACTCTGACAGAACAAAAGCACTAGAAAATTAGAGAAAGAACACACTTTTTTCAAGAGCAGATCACAACCATGTTCAATACCTGGTAGAAATCTATTTTATATAGAAACAGAAAAAAGGAAAATTACTTTGTTTCCCATTCCTTTCCAACAAGATTAATGACCACATTGCTGTGTTCCACGGCTCTTCGGATAGAGTCTTTGTCATTACAGTCCCACTCCTGTAACCAGAGCATCAAATGGGAAAATGATGAGATGTTGTGTAAATAAGCATAATCAAAGAAAGCTTCTTCACACCATTTCCATTTAGAGCCTAAACAATAGCTGGAGTTCTGACTTTGAGAATGATTAACAGACTTCCTTGTATAGCAATGGTATTGTAATTGATCTAAAGCCAAAGAAAGAGACTTACTAAGAAGAGGAGTTGCCCCAGGTCACCCATTGGCCGCAGATACATAAGGTCATACTGATCACAACGATAGGGTATAATGACCTGAGATCCAATGCGACCTAAGCATTCAAAAAAACAAACAAAAAAAAACCAAACAAAATTTTATTTCTCAAACTACTACAAAACTTTAAATAGATAAACTTCTGAGTGTATGAAACTTCCTTTTCCCATCACTAAAGTACAAACAACTCGCATGGATATCTTCAAGAGTTATATGCAAAGCTAGAATTAGAATAAAAGTGAGTTTTTGAATATACATCAGTGGAATTTTTAAGCATGCACATACTTGACTGTCTGGGCTTGTAAGATAAAACATAAAAGCTTGCAAGAAGCTTGCTAACAAGCAACAGCATAAAAAATTACAGTGTGTTCTATAAAGATAGGACAATAACTAAAAACGTCACACCTAAGGATATTTGCATTTTTCAAGTTGCACAGAAAAAAGAAGGGGAAAAAACCTCACAAAAAATATTTTCTAACTCTCGCATTCAAAGGAGCAATTTTAAAGAATTCCAAAAGAATTCCTGCAAACATTTTAGTAAAATGTCCCAATAAAGCCGATACCAAAATAATTAATTCATGCTGCACCTCTCCTCAGATCTGCATTTTATAGACTAAAAAAAAAAAGTACCTGAAGGAGAATTACTTATGATTTTAACAATTTAAAGCTTCTACATTTCCTAGATTAAACCACTTTTAAAAATTCTCATCACTATGAAAGTATCACACAAAACAGTTTTAAGTGCTGAAACCCCAGAGATTTCCCAAAGAAACATTCTTTTTGTTAAAGACTTTATATATTTTACTGAGTGCTCCCGGGGAACGTTACCTAGGCGGTTGACAACATAGCGCCCTAGGAAACCTGTAGCCCCAAAGACAGTGGCCACGATGCCACTAACGGAGGATCGGCCGCTTCTTCCATGAGGGATCAATGCGTGATGAACTTGGCGGTGCTGCTGGAGCACAGATGGTGCTGCAACACACAATGGAGAGAGCATGGGTGACACGAGCTACAAGTTAGCAGTTCATGGTATTTTTCTCATTAATTACTGTGCCTCGAAACTACACTCCAATTGTCTGACAGAAACAGGACAAAGTGATAAAATGCTACACATACTTCAAGTAAGTATATGACTTCCTAAAAAGCAACTCTCCTATAAAGTATGTCCAATTTCAGGAACAGTCAACCTGGGCCTGCTATCAGTCTTAAAGCAGCAGATAGCATGGCCTCTCCACTACTGAAGCAGAGACCTTGAGAAAAACTATGAGAAAGAAGGAAAACACTCTGTGATAGCACCCATTAAAAATTAAAGAACAACAGCAACAACAACAAAAAAAGCCACAACAAAAACAAAACCACGATTAAAAAAACTAAATAATAAAAAAAAAATTTAAAATCACACCATAATAACTCCACAGTGCTGGAGTCTAGTAGAAGTACACATTCCTGTGGCATCCAATTAATGTCTAAAAGTCTGACATGCAGTTTAAAAAGTGGCAAAAGAGGTTCATATTACTTCATAAAACTTCAAACTGAAATTTTACAAAACATGCCAACTCCTCACTACCATTATCACCTTTTAGCTTCACTCTGTTTTTTTTTATCATACACCTAATTTAATGATGCCCTCTAAAACCTTAATCTATACTTCAGCAACATTAGAGTGCAGATGAAGATGGTAATTTCAATGGATTTCCCATTCAGCATATCTTAAACCACATTACCATGCTATCTTTACAATATTATATGACAGGCTACACAACCATACAGCTAATAAAAGCTTTTATGTTCAAAATGCTTGGGGAGGGGGGATTGCTTTTTTCCCTAATCTTTTTAAATGACATCAGAACAAGCTTCAAGATGAAATCACTAGTGTATCCTCTGTACAGAATAAAGCCTGTAGGTATGCAATGTGTACCAGGAGAGTGTAGATTAACCAGGCTCTGTACAAGTCCAAGTATAAAGGATAACAATAATTGGATTATCTTGTTCTTCGAGATGTTGCTTTTGTTCTTGCAGCACTACAATAACAAAGGTTTTGTTATTTAATGTATTTTTTTGGAAGAGCAGACTCACGGAAAACTGCATTAGGATTTCTTCAAGTATCCAAAAAGCTATGTGGTATGCTGAGGTGGTGGAAGAGAAAGCCTGATGCTCCATACACCTCAGTATTATTAAGCACATCAAAACATGTATGAACAGCAGGAAAATTAATCTTAAAAAAAACCAAACCACAAAAACAGCACAAAAACAAAACAAAACAAACCACCAGAAACCCTATACCTGTCTTTCAACTATGTGGCAGTTTTGCTGTTATTTCTGCAAAAACTGCCAGTGCCAGGCTCCATGATGCAATCACTGACACACTAACAAAAAACATTCAGTTACTGCATGGTTTATATTCTCTCGTCTTTATTAATCCATCCTTGTTGTTTGCCTGACACTGTAAGTTCTTTAGTGGCATGTATCTTTTTTCATTCCATCACTGTACAAGACTTGTCACATCTGTGGCTAGGTGCTTAGTTATGACTATCTTATAAAAAATAAGTTGTGAGTTAAAGGTATCCATAAAATGGAAAGAAAGCAGACTACAGATCCTCACACCAATTCATAACTAGTAAAAGACCTTCCACCTAGTGTGAAGCCCTAACAAAATGCAACATTTAGTAATTCATGACAATATCTTCGTAGAGCCATATTAATATCTGGAGAATTAAGTGTCTGTTAATATCTCCAGACTGAGCAGCACCGCTTAAAGCTCTGTGCTTCTGTGTAACACAGACTTGCACAGGGAATCTTTCCCAGAACAAAAAGAATTAATCTTTTTTCATTAACCAGAATCTACTTATCACTGGAAATTTATTTTTACAATCCATATTTGAAGCAGTTTATGAATACTGGTTTGAAGTAAACGTCAAATATCCACAGTAAACCAAAAGCATCTTTCTTGAATATAAACACTGCTCCAATTAAAAGTGTGTTAAATTCGTTTCTTATTTATCTTCCACTTTACTCAAAAGAAGGTGCTGAATTAATTTAATTAAGAACCGCTTCTGTTTTGGTGACAAAGACCCAAATACAAGCTGTAAATATAATCTCGGTCCTTCAGCACGCTTACAAACGACGTCCAAAACGATAGGGTCGCTTAAGAAATGGTGAAAGAACCCCAAACTCAGCATACCGCACAACAGCTGACTCCCTGAGATTTTACCCGTGCTAGAGCGACCCCCTCCCGTACAGCTACACCGGTGACCTGAGACAATACCAGGCAGCCCTTTGGGCTATAAACCCCAGCTCTCTAAAAGGAAGGACGGCAGAAACCCCACCGTTTCATGACGCAAATCGTTCTTCCAGCGAGCCGCTTTTCAGGGGCTGCCCTCCCAGGGAGCTCCCTCCCTCCGTGGGTGCCGCAGTGCAAGAAGCAACGTCCACGGGCGGGCAACCGGCACAACTCCCTACAGGCTCCAGCAGAGGGGAAGCGGCGGAGCGACACCGGCCCCCCGGGTGGCGGTGACACTCACCTGCCCTTGGCAACAGGAGGCCGCGGGGAGTCAGACAACAGCGAGCCACGGCCGCCATCTTTGCTTCACCCATAGGCCCTCGCGCAAGACGGGACGTGGCTGGGGACAAACTTCTTTTATCCGCGGGGCGGGTGCGAGGGGGCAGTGCGCATGCGCAGGACCGACCTCTCAGAGCGCATGGGCGGCGGCGGCGGCGCCCGCGGTGGGTGGCGGGAGTGGTAGGCGCGCGATTTATTCCCCGGGATTAGTAACAGAAGTTTAGAAGCACCCAAGAAAGAAATTTAAGTGGGAGGATGACCCCATCGCTTGCAGTGCATTTGGTAACCCCAGGCTTAAATATTTGTCAATCTCTAGGGGAACCGCTCTTTCAGACGTTCTTGCACTTGCTTCTGACTGACTGTCTAGTAGGAAACAAGCCAAGTCCAACAACTGAATGCCAGTAACTTTGGCCACTCCTGAGCTGGACTGATAGAAAACATTTTCAGTAACTCGTTATTTATGCTTTGAATTACCTGGTCTTATTAAAGTAGCCTTTAAATGGGGATTAAACAATTTTATGATTACACACATAGAACAACTCTAGAATTGCTAACTCCCTCTGTTGATGTCATTAACATTTCACTGAGACTTTTTCCCCTAAGCAAGCAGTGCTGAGAATGTTACATCACAATCACACTCAGGGCACTTTAAATCTGCCACTTGCACTATTATAGCCTCGTTTTTCCCATGGATTCCTATTGCTTTTTGGTCTGTGCTGAATACAAATGGCCATTGTTTTGCAACCTGTCTTATACCACTGTAGCTGGTGCACATATTCACCAAAAGGGTTTTAAAACATCAGTGCACTAAAAGGCAGAATAGTCAGAATATTTCTGGCAATTTTGATAGATTTCAAAATGTTCAATTTTTAAACTGACCTCTGTTCTGATGCAAATCCAAATAGCACTTTTGCCAGAGATGTGGCATAGCAGATGATTTGGAGTTTGGGGTAACAATCTGGATGCTCTGTGGTCTCTGGCCATCTCCCATTCACAGCCACAACAGTTTGACGTGTAAGCCAGGTGCAGAGCAACCTAAATTTGTTCATCTCTTTGCAGGTAGCCAGAAATTACATCATCAGGCAGCCTCCACCTCCCACCCCTCAACTGTCTACCCACCACTGCTGTCCCTGCTTTTGTCATGCCTGATGGTCTCACCACAGCTTTGCTGAGCAGTTCAGCCTGCCTCAGAGTCTTTGGGAAATCTTGTTCGAGTTGTACTTAGATACAGGACAAAAAAAGATGGTGTTCACAATCTACAAGTGTGCTGGGTGCTCATGGAAGCAGTGCGAGTTTGCCAGGCAGAACTGAGTACCTGGCCTAATTTCAGAAGTGGCACACAGCTGCCTGAAAATTGTTAAAACTCCAATTACAAGTTATCTGGGTTAAAACTGCAATTTACAGGTAGCTGAATTTTATTTGAGAAACAATTTAGAGCATCATATTTCTGATTAAGGACTATCTCACTGTATTTGAATCCTAGGGAAGTTTGAACCAAATATCTAAAAGCAGCCTTAGGGCCACTGGCCACCTAAAATGTGTGAGAATTTATTAAGAGTCCCATGATGAGTATTTCTGGCTTCTCAGCTCTCCTGTGTTGGGAAACAGAGGGCTAGCTGCTGATTTTAAGGACTGGCAGGTGTGAATGGCATGCCTCAGTTTCCACACAACCCCACACCCTTGGTCTCCTCGTGGCCTTACTGTTGTTATGGAAATACTGATGTCACTCTGCTTTCTGGCTGGAGTAAGATAAGCAGAAGACCAAGCAAAGAGCCTGTCCAGTGAGAACAGTCAAACAGCTTAGTTATAAAACCATGCCTTGAAAGCTCCCTGGGCTCAATAAACACACCAGTGATGCTGAGGGAGGAAAGTCCCAATGATTCTGCAGATTATTCAGTGCATGTAAGGAATAAATAAGAACAGAGAACTACTGGAGAAAGTCCAGCAAAGGACTAAAAAGAAGATTAAGGGAACATTCTCTTTCAAACACAAACATTTACCAAAGTACCGTTTGTGGTCAGGCTTGCTGAAATTAACAGAAAATCAAAATGGTAAAATTAACCATTTTCATAAAGCTTTGGAGAGCCAGTAGCATTCAAAACTTTGGAACCAAACTCTTCCTCAACACTGTTTAATAACTAATCTAATATTTGCTCAGTTATTTCAATTTTTGTTTGCGTTTTGCCATAATTTAAATTGTTACAGGGTAGTTTATATAGAAAATGGTGGGAAAAAAATGCAGAAAATCCCTCTGGATAATTGGATATATCCTGTAGGATACTGGGTCAAAAATATTTTGTTTAACATGAAAGGCAGTTGGCATTTGAATTGTGTATACTACAAAGAGACAATCATATTTAGTAAAATGGATGCTCTCCCTGCAAAAAAAAATTATTTTCAAATAACAGATATCAAAGCTTATGCACCTGAGAGGGTTGGTAGATACATCAGTGTGCACAAGGTAAGACTCCTGGGGTACGTTGCTTCAGCTCATTCATACCCCTCGACTAAATGAGAGCCCAATTAAAGCCAGCAGATCACCTACATCTAAACTGTTGAGGCTTTTCCAACTGAAAACAAGACAGTATTTGATAGCAACTATTTGATAGCATTTGATTTGGCAGCAACTTGTTTTGCTGCCTTTCTTTTTTTCATACTCCTCATCTACTATTTCAGTTCTAATAAGCTTTTATAAATACTGTTAATGCTATTGCATTCAATTTATGTTGTTCTCAAATGCAGTGTGATGCTGCTAGTAAAGATAGAAATTGATAAAAGTAGAGTGCTAGTGTTACCATTCACGAAGATATCTGAAAACAAATTTTTGTCCACTGCAGACTCTAATTATGTATGTCTGCCTGTGGGAGTTTTGTTTGGAAATGATTAATAAAATTTCAATCTTTCAGCCTGGTGCAGGAACTAAGAGGTAAGTTATTTCAAAAACTTAAGCTTGTCTCCAGAAGAGGCAAGAGGCATTATCGGGAACTAAGGCATTAAATTACAACTTTCTACTCCTTTAGAAATCTGCATATAATATACTTGCTTGCATTAATGGAAAAAAACTGCAAGCTCACCCTACAAAAACTTATTTTTGTTATATTTGTTTTCATTCAGACAGATATTTGTGGAAGAACTTTGTTTTCGCTGAAAAATCTTGGTTTCAGTGTGTGAGTCTGTCTATAAATGCAAAAAGAATATAAAGCTACAAAATTAGATTCTTTGGTGAAAAATTGAAAGCCTCTTCCGTAATTTAATACATACTGCAAACACTTTTCATATCCATGCCTTTCTTGGATTTTTTATTTTTTACTCACTGATATCTGATAATATTGGCTGTCAGCAGAGCCAGAGAGCTCTGTGAAATGGATCATTATATTCTTGAAGGTAAGACAGAATCGGACAGTAAGAAATGTGTTTCTTTTATTATTTTGTTTGTGCATCTGCATGCAGAAAAAACACTCAAGAAGGCAAGAAAGAGGATTGTCTCTGGTTAAATGTTTTTTAAGAAAGTTACACCTTTTCCTTGTTAAATTTGTTAAAAAGAAGGAGTGCTCTCCTACCAAATATCAGAACTTTGCACACGTACAACACAACTTTGAATTCTTCTCACTGCTTAATTCTAGGCCTGTCATCCCTTGAATGTAGGAATGTCACTGTTGCTTACATACAGTAGTCACTGCTGCTTTGCAGTAAGGAATGTGTTGTCTAAATAAGGGAAAGCAAAATTCTTCAGTTTCTTGTGCTGTAAACTGGGAAAGCGCATGCAGAGACCCAGAATTCCTCATCTGATATATACATGTTTTCTTATCCGCCAAAGTAAACCATTGAGTACTTTTTCAGACCTGTTCTTCAGTGCTTAAACACGTTATCCTTGGCACAAGCCAAGAGTATTTGAATTAAGATTTAGTGTAAGTCCAAGTCATTTTGAGTTGAACTGGACCTGGGTGGGACGAGACTATCTCTTTCAGACTGCTCAGCAAAGGTGCTCTTTCTTAAAGGAACTATAAAGATTCATTTCCAGTATATGAGAACTTTTATGTCAATGGTTAGTATTTATGGAAGCATCTGATGTTTTGTCTGCATTCTCTGTGTAGTTAACATATATTAAAAGTGAATATTCTTTGACACGGTACTGATAATTATCTCTCTTCTAATTTGTGCAGCCACACGCCCTGAGTTTGAATGAGTTTTGTTTAACTTCCAAATACTAATACAAATATTGATAGGAAAAACAAGTGGCAGAATTCTGTGTTGTGGATTGTTTGCAATGGCTTTAGAGGGAAACTAGATACAGGATAATTGGAAAAGTAGAAGGTAAAGAACAGGTAAGACAAAAAAGAGGTGGAGAATAGAAGAGGCCATGGACAGATAATTTTTCTTTCTACTGAACCTTTATGATAATCTCTGGTATTTCAGCTTACAAAATATATATACACCTTTCATAAACAACAGATAACACTCCAGTGGTGGAGTTTGAAAGGAGCTAGTCTGAGGAAGGTAAGAGAAAGGAGATCACTCTTTCAAAGGAGTTACTAAAAGAGGAGATAGGAGAAAATAAAACGGAACATAATGAAGATTTGAAATTCTTTATCCTATAAATGGTGCATGCCAGTGTAAATAAAAAAAAGTCTACAATATTAAAACAACCAGGTAGGCATATAAACCCACACTCTGTGACAGTAACTTAGTAAGGCAATCATTTGTGGCACAACCACAATATGGAAGTTACCTAGGTAAGAAGACACAGCTATCTGCTGAAGTGGTTGGCAAACATACTGATTGTTCCAGGTAGTGAAAACAGGCTTTTAGGTGCAGTCAGAAGGACCCAAATATTGTTTAATGCCAATGTGAAAAAATCAAAGTGAGGAGTGGCACAGTTATGCCCTGCCTCTTATTGTAGAGTGGTGGACAGGCTTCTCCTGTCACTCCTTCCTTCTTCAATGTGTGCCTCCTTCATTCTGTGGAAAGCTATGGAGTACACTTATTGTAAGAAACAAAACCACAGAGAAGTGGTGATTTAGAGTCTATTATTATAATCTAACCTGAAACTAGAAGTGCCCTCAATAGTGAGGCTTCAGTGCAGCCTATCTGATAGCAGCAACCATCACTTATGGAGCAACAGTAGCCCTCCACAGGAAAAAAATAAGACAAATTTTAGTGATGGCAAAACCGCCTGACCTTTATTCATACTAACAATCACATAATTTATTCCACTGGTGGAGCTAGCAGCTACCATTGACAACATACCACTGAGATCAATATAAACGCTGATTCTTCTGTAGTCACCAAGACCAATCAGAGTTTCATCTGATACTCATACACAACTTCTTGGCATGGATAGAGACTTTGTGCCAAGGGACAAAGGTGTAGATAATGAATAATTATTAATTTCCATTTTGTTTTATTCCTGAGACTGATTCAGGAATCTGATCCACACAAAATCTTGATCTGGTTTCAAAAACACCCTGAAAAAAATGTGCATTTGTCATTATTGATGTGCTGAAAAGGGTGATGGAAATTCAAGATGTCATCTGAGAGGCAGGGCTTTCAACAGTATATCACAAGGAGAATTCAGTATCTATGGTGAACATATTAGTGTGGATGCCACCAAATTTCATTTTGAAGATGAAAACCGCTTCAAATGCAGAGGAGCCAAAGGGCACAGAGGATGAGGCCACTACTTGAAAGCAAGTTAGAGTTTTCCTTTTATGCTGACAGACTCTATAACCTCGTAATTGCAATGGCACATAAAGAGATTAATAAAAATTCAGATAACCCTGACCCATGTTTTGCTGTTTTTGGAAAGCCTAGCCGTAGTCTAAGACTGGGTACAAATAAAGATAAAAATAATCCATTAGCAAATGTAACTCCTGTCAATATGAAAGAAACTAAATATGAAGAATGCACCTTAAAATAAGACATTTTTAATAAAGAAATAAACCAATCTTCCATTAGACATTAACTTATCCAGAAGAGAAGGGTAGGTAATTTCTGGAAATAATATGGTTTCAGTCATGGTGGTCTCAGTTATGAAGACCATGGAAGGTCATACAAATGACTCAACTATAGCTTGTATTGTGCTGAAAACTAGTTACTGAAACACTCTAAGGCCATGGTTTCAGACTTCATAGATTCCTGTATGAAAAACTTAGATGACAAAGCAGGCAAACTCTTGGTTGATTCAGACTGTACTTCTTCAGTGAAGGTTTCTCTATTCACCCTAGGCAGTCATAATGCCACAGAAATTGTAGAAGCAACATTGAACCATTTTCATTCTACCTCGATAGCATAAAAACCTGGAGGAGATAATATCTAGCATATGCCTCTGTGAAGACAGGTTCAAGAACAGATGCAAAGGATCAGAACTGAGGTATGCAATAAGAAGGGCAGAAATATTGCCAGAAGAAAAATGACCTGTGGAGATGCAGTGGGTAACCACATTATTAAGCAAGGGTTTACCCTCTGGAATGAAAGCCAAACCCAGTGTATCTGATGCTCAAAATAGCAAGGAGCGAACTGAAACAGGGTCACCAAAGAACATGCCCTGGATTTCAGAAATTTGAGATTTAACCATAACATTAATAGATTCATACGCTTGATTGTAGCTACATTATTGCTTATAAATTATCACCTAATCTAGCAGAAGAATGCCAACAAGAAAGCAACAGAAAGTGTCAATGCTAGCAAAGCAGATCCCTCTGCCTTTGGGTTGTTATTACAGGGGTCCCATCATTCTACCTCCCAAACATATTTAGAAAGATGTCAGGATCTATTAAAAAAAATCTAAAAAAACAGATTCACAGAAGTCAGACACTGAAGGGCAGAAGCCTGAAAATTACATGTCCAGTGCTACATAAATGCTAATCTGGAAGTTAATAAGCAAAAAATTGAAGAGGTGTTTGGAGGTGTTTTGTTTGTTTGCATCACAAGTCAGCCTGGAAATCCAATTGTTGAAGAAACAAAAGTATTCGCAAAACTACTGAGGGGTATATTGGCCTTTCAGACCCTGAACAATCCTGTGATGAGGCCATATCTGGACTGAATAAAATGCTTACTGATCCACTCCATCTAAGCAGAGAAGACAGCAGTAGTGCACATTTCATTGGCAGTCTGGTGGATACAGTGTCTTACGATAGTTAAATACAGCAACCCCAAGTCACTTTTGGCAGAATCAGGGAGCAGGGAGGATCAGTAGGCTCTAAGGGCATGGGAACTGCTGACTCCGTGGCTGGACCCAGTAAAGGTACTGCATCAGGACACAGGGTGGTAGTGGTGAATCAGAGTATTTCTGATAATCTGTGCAAAAGCTCTGAGCCCTCTTGCAGAGGCTGATGTGCCTGTGCTCTGGTTCTCAGATGGCAATGAGTTAACAAATAAGCAAGGCAGAAATCAGAACATGATTTGACTTAGTTCTTTAGTTGCTTCCTCCAATCTTGCTAATTTATGGGGAGCAAATTTATTTTTTTTTTCAATAAAATCTTTTCTAGACATTTCTCTTTTTAAACTAGTGCCCTGAGTAGCAATGTGGGCTACTACTAATCCATTGTCTTATTACAAACTAGTAAACTAAAATTAATTAAAGACATATAGAAAAATGTGTTCCTTTAGCTCAGCACAAAGATGGTGCATAAATTCTTACATGCTGTATTTCCCACAAATTTAGGGAATCTAATTTTAAAGGTAGCAAGTATATTTGCTTTCAACATTTATGTAATTTAAGATATTTACATTGAGAAATGTTCTAATGGCAGTGCCATTTAATAAACAAATATTTTCATCAGAAACATCATGTCCTGTTCACAAACACTTTTATCTATGTTACCAAATTGCCATGGATTCTAAGTATTCCAATAATTCAGAAACCCATATTACTTTTCACTCTGCCTTTTTCTGCAGCTTCAGAAACTGTCATCAGTGGAGAAGGGCTACAAAGTAGGAAAAATTTAATGAAAAATAGTGAAATAGAAGGGAAGGTGGTCTAGTGAGCCATTGCACTGGCTGTGCAATAACTCATGAGTAGGGCAACTGCCTGTCCTGACCTTGCCAGCAGCATGATGCTGGGCCAGCAAAGCACACCATGCTGATGTCAGCCAAGTGCTTAGCAGAATTCCATCATCTCCAATTCATTTATATACAAGTAATTTGTAGAAGCTGATATTGGTTGTACTACTCCTCTTTGGCAAATGTAGGAGTTACAAAAGCGTGCAAATCAGTGGTGGAAATCTGAATAAATGGTGGTCACAAAAGCTGCCTCCACTAAAGAGTTCCTGTCCTTCCTGAGTATCTTTATTCAGTCAGAGTTTGGCCCAGTGCTGAGGGACCTCAGGTCTTTAGCTCATGTTTTCACTGTGCTTGGAGTCAAGCCCAAGAGATACTGAGCTGTTACCAGGTTTGTTTCTTCTCTGTACGCATTGAATGCAATACAGATTGATTCTCCCTCCAATTGTAAGATCACTGCCCATGAATGGAATGAGAGGTTGTAAAGAGAGATTGAGTATCAGGAAAGACAGAATAATCTAATGTTTATAATGTAATTTATAATATCAAGAAAGACAGAATTTAGAAAAATATAATAAATCTAAATACATAGTGGAAAGCAGAAGATAGAAAAAAGGCACCAAAAGAGACCAAGGAGTGACAGTGGAAGTCAAGAGAGGTGTGTTTTCAATACACTATTATACAGAGGCAGAGATACTCTAAGGAAATATGTCAAAGCCTGACTTAACAAAGTACAAGGGTACAGTAGTTCTCAATCGTACATCCCATAAAATTGTTTGTTAAACAGTACATCTAGTCCAAGAAATTAGACACTGAATACTGAAATAATGGAGCAAATTTGGATGACGTATGGGATAGATTTGGACAACTGGCTACAAGTTGTGAGTTTTTGAGTAATTAGATGTAAGTTACAAGATTTAATGTGAATGGACACATAACATGATGCCTGCTTGTGTAAGAAGGGAATTTATTTATAAATGTAGTAGGAGGCATAACTGATATTGCAGAGGTAAATACCAGTAAGCAATCAAGGGTTTATAACTGTCTACAGCATAGCTGATCCTGCCCAGTCATTTGTGGTACTTTATGAACACTTACATAGCCAACATAGATTAAGTATACATTAAGATAGCCATATATATATTAAGGTTAGAAAGAAGTCCAGTGGATTGAGAGCTCAGGTGTTTAAATTCTTTGCAACCTGTTTAATGCATTTTTGCTTGTTTGATTGTGTTGGCACTAGCATTAAATCTGGAATGATTATGTTGAGTTCAGTAAACAAACTGACCCTCTGTACCCTAAAGGGTTCCTGCAACACCACTAGGATCACAGTGGTGAGATAGCATGAATCTTCATTGACCTGGGTTGTATATTCCCAGGTGGCTCACCTCCCTGCATGGGCAGATTTTTCCAATCCAGTATTTCTCATTAGGGAACTGGCATGGCTTGTGCCAGTTAGTCATGCTGTATTTTCCACCACTGAAGACCCTCGAAGAAGATTCTGCATAATGAACTCAGTACATTATTTTGTCCCACACAGCCTTTCTGTGCTTAATGTGGTGAAGCCCAACATCAGAGCCTTTCCATGTGTTCATAAGACACAGTGATAGAAAGAAAAAAATATCAGATAACAAAATGCCTTTCACAGTGAATAGGAAAAGTTTCATGGAGAAAAAGCACTATGCACAGCTGGAGGACCACACAGATCAACTGCATTTGCCAGAGTATAGCAATGATCTCATTTCAGTGCATGATGTAGTTAAAACAGGAAGTTCTAATTAAAGCTCACTTTGGATGGAGAAAAAGTACCAAGAGCAGGAAGAAGTGGAAGGATTAGTTTACTCCATGGCTGTCATCTTTACAGAGCTAGGAGATTGGCTGTAGGTTGGTTCCTTTAGAAACATTACCTTCTGTTTCCTTCCAAATGGACAAGAGCTGTCAAGAGCCATGGGAACATCCAATTGGAGTAGTTAGAAAGGGCACAATAATCACAAAGAATGTACTGGGGGCAAAGGAAACAAAGCTAATTTTTATGTCTGGAAATCTAAGTTGTTCATGTAAGTACGTAAGTTCACTATGGGAAGCCGTAGATCTCAGATGGAGCAAACACAGCCTTTCCCATTGCTGCCACCAGCTGACGTAAATAAAGTCTTTCGTGAAGTCATACTATGCTTGGATTTGTGTTTATGGCAGGAGCAGCTGAGTGTGCCACTTACAGAATGGAAAAATTTGTGTTCAAGAAAACATGTAAAAAAAAATTATTGCTCCTGGACTCTGAGGATATAAAAGTCTCTGAAATCAGTATGTTGTTTTCCTCTGAAACTAGGTAAAAAGGTGCTGCTAACAGTACACTGAGTGGGGTATAGTATTTCTGTCTTCTCTGTCCTCCCACATTTTAAAGTTTCTTGTGAAGGGTCTGGTGTTCAAATTGATTGCTCTTATCTGGTGAAGAGGAATTTTCCTTAATGGCTTTAGATCTCCTTGTGAACAGAGAAGTAGGGTACATAGCTGGTAACCAAGGCAGGTGAAAGACATTATGTCTAATAAATTGCAAGAACTGAAAAACTAAAAGATATCTGCATCTGTGGGATTTTAAACAATACCTCATGCTGCTTTCTGTGATTTGTCTCATTACCTGAATTCTTCCCCACCTACTTGCCTAGTTCTTTTTATTCTGGCTAATATCAGAAATTTTTTATATCCAATATTGGTACAATTGTGTCCATAGGAGCCAGCAAGAGAAATTTTAATGTTTACTAATGTCAGTGAATCAAGACCTTGCTCACACTGCCTTACTATACATGAATTGAGGAGGGGTGGAAGGGTGCCTGTCACTTTGCTCACTCTGTTGGAAAACTGTTCAGCCAGCTTGTCATCCAGCCATATCTCCAGAGCTGACTGTTGGTCTTCAGGGATCCAACACCAAAGATATTTCCCAGGGCAGGTGGTCAGTTTAATTTCGCATTGTAAAATAGCATGGATTTCTAAACACTTCCAGATAAATTTTCAATGGAGGTATAAATCAGCTGGTAGACAGTTACTGTGAGTGCTGGGGGATTTATTTGTGTGTCTCAGTCGAAGCAGCAGCAACAGCAAACCTGAATTTCAAAGTCCCAGCTGAGCTCCATCCATTACAGTGGTGCTTTAAACACATCAATCTAATTCTCTGTCCTCGATCAGCCAGAAGACTCCTTTGTAACATTAATGATTTCCAGGTTTCGTTTTCCCACTGAGGGTATTATTTCAGATTATATTTCCCCAAGTATGTTAGCATGCATTTTCCAAGCTGAATCCTGTTTTATTTTCAGCCCACATTTCAAATGCCTGTGTGTTATTTCTCTGTCATATTTCATTTGCAGTTCTTCATCTCATATGTATATTTTCTTAAACTTTAGTTTGTATATAAATGGATTTAAAACATTACTGCACACCTTCCCAAGTTTAGCATGTTCTTGGCTAACACTCTTTACTGTTTGTAGGCACAGAATCAAAGAAGATAAATTTCCAGGAGACCTAAGGAGGTCTCCTAGTCTATTCCCCCACTCCACCATAGAATCAGCACTGCCTAAATTGTTCCTAGAAAATATTTCCCTGGTTTCTGCTTAAAAGTCTCAAAAATTAAAAATTCCATGATTTCTCTAGGCAATTGATTCCATCTTATTCTATTAACCTGCTTTACCCATAGAAAAAAGTGTTGTAGTGTTTAACTTTCCTCTCAAAGACTTGCAATGGTTCAATAATCACCACTTTGATCCTTCTTTTTAACCAATTTCATTCCAGTGTCTTCTTTCAGGTTTACCTGAAATCTATGCCCCCTTAAAGACAAGCTTCTGAATAATTTTCAGTGAGGCTGAAAGAAAGGAATACTACCCATTCCTTAACAGTCTCATTATTACTTTGTTGTTATTGTTTTCCAGGTTTGGCTTGAGAGCAGTCCATCACAAAAGAGAATTTCAGAAGAGGTCTCAAATGCTTTGACTTGTCATTTAAAAAAGTTTAACAATGCAGCAACTGCAATAGCTAACAGCCTCACAAAGATATCCGAGGAAACATTTTACACAAAGGACACAGTGAGAGCAGATTCTAAGAAATCTCCATTGTATTTGTCAGTGTAGTGGTTGTGTTGTGGGTCAGTCCTTGGGTTTTTATTTTAGAGCAGAAACTCACCGCTGGTAAGAGAGCCAGCCTGACAGGTACAGTGACTTCAGCCTGCAACTGTCTAGACCAAATACCTTTTGGAAACCATCATGGGTTTACAGTCATCTTCCAGACTTCTTGGTGAGGGCCACATATGGACTGATAAATTTGCTATTATTGCATTCATGCCCTTTCCTTCCTGGTCCTCTGACCCCAGACCACTATGAAAAATAACAAATATTTTGTGTTTGCAGCCATTGGTTGATGAGCACGTTACTGCAACCATCTTTTTGCTTGATGTGACTCACTGAATAGCCATTGGTTGGTAGCAAATTCTGGTAACTATGGGCCTCAATTTGATCTCATCCAGTCTCTCACAGATCAATTCAACACTCAGAGAGACAGAGAAATCTTTCCATTGACTCTAAAAAGCATTCATTTGGGCCATCTCCATAGGCTTCACCTTCTATTACAATATTTTGAGTCACTTTGCTGTTACTTGTAAGCTTTTAGAGTCTATCTATCACTTAGCCACAAGGAAAGCTGAAGAATTCCTCTAAAAAATCTTGAAAATTGTATTTTATCTTAAATTATTTCAATAGCAGTAGAACCAACAAGCCTGAACTGAGTTCCCATTGTACAGTTTAAATGTATATCAAGAAACAATCCCCATCCTGGAGAATTGATACTATGAGTGGATAAGAAAAGAGAAGCAAATTTGGTTTTCCAGAGTCCTACAGCAGATCAGTGGCAGAGCAGAAATTAGAGTTGAAGTCTCTCAGCTTGGTTTCTTTAGTGTCAGCCTGGTCCTGGTCTATTATATCTATTATTTTCTTCCTCACTTGTATTTGAAAGCACCTATTTTGTTCCTGGCAGCCTTGATCATCTGTCTGTACAGGACCAGCCTGGGGAATGGTAGGCAGATATTTTGCATTATTGTTGTATCGTGTTGTCTTCCCACACCTTTTCCCAGAAAAGTGTGGAGGCGGCTTCTGGAATTTTCATTAGAAGTGCTGTGCTGCACCTGCTTTTGCTCCAAAGCCTTGATACATTTGGTGCACTGCATGGACAAGTCAGACTCAAAGCCAGACTCTTCCACTGCTCCTTGAGAATGCTTATAAGCTTTTAGCACTTTCTGGAGGAGGAGAGTCTGAATACTTCTGCTCCTTAAGATGTGCCATAGCTGCTTTGTGTAAGTCATGGGACACAGAGATAATGAGAAACAACACAAACTATGCCGTTTACACACCTTCTGTTCAGCTTGTTTAACCATGGGGTAGACACTCTGAGCCCTTATTACAGACAGTCTTGTGCACTGGAAGTGTCTTGGCCTGGCACATTTAACCCTTCTTCTTATCTCACAATACAGCTATAACAAACACCAGCCATTCCTCCACTTACTACAGCAACTGGGAAAACTCAGGAATTAACACATTTCTAGAAGAAATTGCTTCACAGCTGTGTTTCCCTTTGAGAGTGAGGGATGCAATTATCTTTGCAACTTCTTTAACTTGTCTTTGTCACCTTTGCCACCTCAGCTTTTGGTGGAAAGTCTGCAGGTGTACTTCCTCATATGTGAAATAACCAGGGAGGTCCATGCAAAATCAACTTTAAAAGAAGAAACCTGAGAGATTTTTTTTCCTCTCCCCATTCTCTCTCCTCCTGACTTTCAAAATAGTCTCTTCACTGGATCTAAACACAGGATATTATCAATTCAACAGTGATAATAGGTAAAAAACAGCCTGTATTTTCAGTCACTTGAACAAGTACTTATTGAAATGCTTCTTCCCCAGCCCCGTGGAAAGAAAGCTGAATTTATAATCAATAACTCTGTCAAAGTCAGTCTGGGCCATATTAGCATTTAAGAAAGCCAAACAAAGAGAAACCCCCAAACCCAGCACACAAGCTTATTTGAGTGGCAAACAGAAGGCATAAAATTAAGAAAGAATCTCTGTGGACAGTTTCCTCTCCACAGAAAATCCTGAGCTTGGAGACATTTTGACAAGCCAAATCCTGGGGTTTTATGATTATAGGTGCTGCTGTCAGTAGATTTATTTTGTGGGTTTCTCCAGAGATTATCTCCAGTTCCGTGGTTTTATATTTTGATGCAGGGCGTGTTTTGTATTTCGATTGTGTATGTGTTGGAGATATTCATTAGGCTTTCAGAAGGATATTCCATAGCTGTAAGCCTTTTAAATCACATACAATGTGTTTCTTATTTCCCTATGGCATTCTGCTTGCATCTGCTTGGTATGTGGAACGTCCAGGCCAGCAGCATTTCAGTGGACCGTTTGTCTCCCAGTGATGGAGCACGTGGCTGATAATACAGGGACATGTAAGCATTCATGGCGCTTTTCTTTTGAAAGCACGTGCCTAGTGTTTAACACAGTCAATACTTTTAGGGACAAAAACAAGACAGAATTGTCCTCTGTATCCAAGAAGAAGGGAAAATATTGGAGTGTTTGTGCTTGCGGAAACTTTGCATTTAAGGTTCATAGAAAATAGACTTGAAATTCCTCTTCCTAAGGCAACGATGAGGATTCACAAAGAATGTGGATTATATTTGCTAGTTTGTTTGCTAGCAAAATCCTGAATCTGTGTCAGTGGCTACAGAATCTGTGCATTCCTGCTTCATAATGAAATAGGTTACTGAAGACTGCAGCAAGCAAGAAGGGCAAAGCCTGAGAAGAAAAATGCTTCAAGAATTCTGAGATAAATCCTCCTGATCTTCCTTTTTTCATTTTTCACACTTATCGCAAAGGAGCAAGAAGAAAAGCCTAAGACATAGTCTGGGATGCCTTAAATTCCTAAAACACCATGCATCTGCCTAAATGTGCTTGCTTCTACCAAGTGTTTTCCCACAGGTCTGATGTACTTCACTCCTTCCCTTGACCAGGGTGAGTGCATTGAACCCTAGTTAAGCTGTATTAGTCTCCACAGGAGCTCTCTGTGTAGTTCAGCTGCAGAGTTGAGTCTAACCGATGTGTTCAGAGCACACTTCCTAGGTGAGGCTCCACACACAAAAGCCAGGAGTTTCTTTTCTTGCCTTGTGCTGGGCATTCGGATGAAATACTTAACATCCAGGGTCTTCTCTCTCTCTCCAACCCAGGCACGTGTGTTTCCATCTCCAAAGCAGGTGGCAAATAAGTCAACAATTGCAGAAGAGACAAGACAGCCTCCCTTCCAGAGATAGCTCTGTGTGTGGATGTTCAGCTCAAATATGATAATCATAGAACACAGAGTAGAGACTAAATCTGAACCTGGCACAGGCAGTTCAGTACCTTGGAGGCAGGAGCTTTCTTGTCTCAAACACAAAGCTCCAGAAGATAACTCATTGATGGGAAGCCCAAACAGGGATGAATGCTCTCCTGTAGAAGAGGAGAAGTTAGTAGATGACTGACATTATGCTGTCTTCCATTTAATGGTGACTACATAGGTGTCTCCTCTAGTTTTTTTGAATGTCTCATTTTGGAATGCCTGACTCTCTGACGTGTTATTTTCTGGGTGCCTTGCTTAATCAAGGACTCTGAACTCTATTGAACACTTTGGGTGACTGAAAGCTATGAAACCCTTCATGATTCTAGCATGGAAAGCTGCCTCATGGCACTAGGTAGACTTGCTAGATGGACTCTACAGTGTTATCTGGTCAGGTCTTCTCCCTGCGTTCCCTTTTCACCAGTTTCCATTTTTATTTAAAAGGGGTGTTGGGCCATATTCTGTTGTTTCCAAAGTGAAGACATTTAATGAGACAGAGACTCTGCTGCAATAATGCTTCATAAAAACTGTGAATGTGAATTTATATTCAATAAGGAATTGCCATGGTTTTAATCTTTTTACTGTTTATTAATGATATTCAAAGATTTTTAAATGCCAGTATCATGATTTTTAATGGGGAAAGCTGCAGTGTTTTAGTATCTGAACTCAGAATCTTAATAAGACTTAACTGTACCTATTTTGTTTCCCCGCTTAAAATTTTGCACAGCACGATGGAGCAGGAGGCGCCATCAAATGGGTTCAGTATCCCCTTTCACAAATAAAGCGTGTACAAAGTGTGTCAGCATTTCAACTGGGGCCCTTCTCCTGAAGGCCGTTAATTAGTGCAGAACGCAGACTTCAGTTCTTTTGCCAGGGTAGATGAAAATGATTTTGGAAGACAGCCCAGACAGAGGAATTTGTCATAGGTTAGAACTGTTCCAACTCTAAGAACCAAGTGTACAGCTTATGCAAATCACTTTGCTAAACACAGATTCTGTGTTAATTTTTTTAAGGCTTTTTCTTTGACAAGCAACAAGAGCTCACTTGCCAGATCTTGTCTGGAATCAAAAAGAAGTGATCCCTTCTCTGCACCCAAAAAAAAAAAAAGTTTCTAGTCTAAAACATGTCGAGAAAGAGCTGGGATGTAAGAATAAGGCAAATGTTCATAGGAAGTAGAAATGGAAAAGCCTAATGACATCACCGCTCCATCTGCCCAGGGCTGTCAGATTCCTCAGTACAATGTGCTCCACAGTACTTTGAAGATGAGGCTGGAAGAAGCACTGAACAGTGTCTCAGACCGCAGTGAAGAAATGTCTCTATTAATTGAATGTCAGACTATTTTCTGATAACTGGCAGGTGCCACCACCATTCCCTCCATTGACTTATTCATAGCGCATAAATCTGAGTGCAGGTAGGTCTGGTACCTAAGTAGTAATGTTGAATTTTGTTAGCTGTTATCAAGGTTTTGGTACTTTAAAATTTTCCAAAGCAACATTCAAATTTTTAACAAAATCAACAAGAAGGCAAAGCTTGAATATGAATTGCCCGGTTTCACATTTTATGTTTTCCAAATCTGAGTACAGACACTGGAGATGGAATTCAGCTCCAAAAGTGAGACCTCATATACCTTGTTAAACCACACAACTACTATGCCTACTTTTAAATCAGTCCCTGAAAAAGCCTCAAAATGGCAATACTCTGCAGGGATTGGCAATTACTACTGATCAAGTCAGTAGAGAGCATCAGAGAGAATTTTTTCAGAGAGTCTCTCTTTGTCATAGAGACTTTGATCACTTACAGTAGAAAGCTTCTGCTTATTTCTCTTCATAGGACACAAATCAGAGTAGCGTGACTTTGTCACCCCACAGTATAAAACTTCATTATATTAATTTTGTTTTGATGTTTCCATCAAACAAATGTGTTGTGCCATCTTAAAAACCATTTTTGAATCTTAAGGTGGAATAATTTCATTATGGATCACCACAAAAACAACAACAAAATAATCCCCCCAAAATTATTCTTGATAAATTTGGAGATTCAAATGGGAAATTGTCCTCAAAATATAACAAATGTTTATATTTAGGGTTTAATATGTAAACCACCTATCATAAGTATTTAAGTATCTCTTTATTACAAGCCATAAAACACAGAATAAATATATCTAATAAAACACTTTCAAATTAATAAAAAAAACTATGTAATGATCTTTGGGACTCAAAGATTTGACAACTCCATATGAATTCTATATACTTATGTAGGCATTCTTTTTAAGTAAATGTTTGTTATTTTCCTACAATTACAAGGGACATAACAAAAACATAGATGGTACTTAACACATTCTTCGACTTTTACATTCCCTACAAGCTTCTGAATCTAATCTTTATAGTAATTTCCAGATCTTATTACTACAATAATGTCCAGTTACAAAGCTATATTTTAGATTGAATAAGCTGAAAAAAATAAGACCTTTCATTTCCACTGTGGTTCTCTGTTCTCACACTTCTTTACTTAAGAAAATCTTGCTCTGAGGTCTACAGGAAAAATTTGTTTATATTGTCACAGACTGATGTCTGTTTCCTGCTCTAAATCTTACACAAGCTTAAGGAAATACTTCCATCTTTCGTTGCTGCTATTTTTCATATCAGTCTTTTTCTGTCTTCTTCATTTAAATTCAGTGGCCTTCTGAGCAGATAAAATCTCTTTATACAGGACCTGGACAGTAGGACTCAAGACATATTGGCTCTTTGGGTGGCTACTGTAAAGCTACCCAATAGAATCATAGAATACTTTTTATTGGGAAGAATCTTTAAAGGTCATCTAGTCCAACCCCCTGCAATGAGCAAAGACATCTTCAACTAGAGCAGATTGCTTAGACCCCAGTCCAGCCTGACCTTGAATATTTCTGGGGATGGGACATCTACCACCCGTTTGGGTGACTTGTTCCAGTGTTTCACCACTGTCACCATAAAAAACTTACTCTTTATATCCATTCTGAATCACAAAATACCATCATTAACCTTCTTAGTCTCAGCACCAAAATGTAAAGAAGAGCTTTTAATTGCCTGCAATTTCCACTTCATCTCTGTAAAGACTGAGACACAGTTACCTGTCTTTTAAACACTAGGTGCTCATTAAGGAACAGTAGCTGGCTACATTTGATGCCCCTGAACTGTAAGAGCTGGGATGTTGCATGGAAGCCAGCAGACCTACCCACATCCCAAAAGCCAGACACTTGCATTAGCTTGAGTGCCAGGCTCACCAAAAACTCTCAGGTGAGGAAGTGGAAAAACACTGGGAGTGTGTTGGAGCCCTCTTGCACAGAGCAGGGGTGGGACAGATAGCAAGACGTATTCAGAGGTGCAAGGACTGAAATCCCAATGTTACTGGTCACAATGACAAAAATCCCAGCAGATGGAGCCAGCACTTCCATCAGTGAAAAAAATAAATTCCCAAACCAGGCACTGAAGTGTTCATCAAAATGAAACTGGATAAAGGCTTTGCAGCTGGTTCAGTACAGGCCATGAAGTGATGACATGTGTGTATAATGCCAGGACAAGTACAACAAATATGTATTGTCCTTTTAAAAAAATTAAATAAAAACAAATCAGAAACATGTTTATTTCTTGCCTGTTTTTAAACCACTTTTTTCTTTTCTTTTTTTTATTATTTTCTCTTTTTTTTTTTCTTTGTTTTCTCTGAATACACCGTTTGTTTTTTTTCAGGAGAGTACTGAGAACAGTGATAGGATAAAACAGACCTGGATTTGAAGCAGAGATACTGTTATTGAAAGTAGGATTGTCACCTCAAGCAATATGCCATAAACACATCAAGAATTAAGCAAAAAAAAATCATTGTTTGAGGTTAAATCTTAAACTTAACCATAGTCAGAAAATATGTGTTTAAAGTTGATACCTTTATACTAGATGCTGGCTAGTATTTAAAGCACTATTAAATAATGCTTAACTATTGCAGGGTGTTTTTCTCTTTTCTCTCAAGTTCGACCCAGCAAAACTTTAAAAATACCATGCAAAGGCAGTGTGAGGAGAAATAACTTTATTTAGATTTAGCCACATCTTTGTGATGGATCTTTAAAGGAATGTTGTTGTCTTTTCTCCGCTTCCCGTGTTATTTTCTACAAAAAGGGTTAAGTTTTTCCTTCTTTCTTGCTTCATTCTTTACAGATCAGCAGAGATCTGCAGCGAAACCTCCAGTTACATGAGTGAGGCCACATTTTGTCTCAAAGTCCTATTAGAGCAATATGTGAACTTGTCCAGTTTCTTACTGCGTTTAAGCCATTTCAGGTTGAACTTACAGGCATTTCAGATGAAGAAAACATAGGTACTGACTGCTGCTGGAGACACAAAAGAAAAAACCAACCCAAACAATAGAAAACATTAGTTGCTGCCTTTTTCAAAGGAAACATGTTGGTCAGAGAATAAGCTGCATTCCCAGTAGGTTCTTTGAAGTTGACACAAAGCATTTCTAGGAATTATGCATGTTTCTTTCGATGGCAATTCAATGCGTTTCTCTCTCTCCCCCCCACCTGCCCAAATCTTTAGCTTCAGTTCGACAGAGTGACTGAGAACAGCTGCTGACATCCTTCCCCAGGCACATAAATGTAAAAAACCCTCTGAGGCACAGTTGTATCTGTCATTTGTACCAACACTCATGGACTGCAAAGGCTGAAAACAATTATCCCCCCTCCAGTGCCAGGACCACACATTTATTGTTGTCCTCTCTGTTTTGTTCTGCAGCAGTGCCCCCAGGAGCCCCTGCCCGGCCCAAGCCATGAGCTGCTCACAAATCAGTTGAGCAGATAAACAAAACAGAGTTGTTATTTCCATTTTGCAGTCAGAGAAGTAACACCCTGGGGCAGTGACACCAAAGGCACCCAGAGAGACTTTGGCAAAACTGGGAGCTGAGCCCATAGGTCCCAGCCAGCCCTGTTGGCCAAAAGTGGCATCCCAAAACAGCTCTTGTCTCTCCAGCATGTGGCCGCTACTCCCTGTTAGCACTGCCCAGGGCCCCAGCCCCAGCAGACAAGACTGCAAGAGGTTGGCTGTGACAGGAGGCTTTTCACAGTGGCTGCCAGCCACCTCTGGCAGCTCCTTGAAGTTCCCTTAGCCTGAGCCAAAGCAAGCAAGGGCAGGTATCTGCATAAGGGCTGCAGCATGGCCAGTCTTCTGGAGGAGCAGCTTCTCTGTGTCAAAAGCAGCTGCCTGTTCCCCCACACACTCGAGGAGCATGGGTGCATCTTCAATTCCTAGTCAGGTCAAATCAGCTGTCATTTTGCCACCAGTTTGCACAGTGTGATCAGAGTTTCCATATCAACCTGAGCAGGTGGATCCCCTTCTCTACTGTCCCTGCTTGGTGAGGTTCCCTGAAAGCTGCTGTTTGTAGTGAGCACACCTCCTTTCCCCATTCCCAACTCCTGCACTTGTCCTGGCGTTATCACACCCTCCTGCATCACCAGTCCTCCTTTTTTTCACTTGCCAGCCTTTCATGTAGCACATGCTGGATTTGAACACAGTGGTGGTTACTTTACATGTATGCTGATGTGACTGTGGAGAGAGTTCCTTGTCCATGACTTCAAGGTATCCATTTCTGGGATGAGAGCATTCCCCGCTGAATCATGACAACTTTCTTGTATCAGTGCCTCCCTCTCTACTTTGGTCTCATTTTACAACATATAAATGATACTTTCCCCCTTTATTTCATTTTCTTTTCTGCTGTTCTTCAGATTTCTGCCTTGTGGATATCTGATACTTGTATTCATCTCTTGTATTTTCTATTTATGATCCATATACAGTTTAATTCCTATTATGTCTATTTGGTTCCTATATAAAGCAAAGTTTCTTGCTGGGGCCAATCCAAAACTGGAAGGAAAATGTCATCACTTTTTTGTCTCCCCATCAAAATTTGAGGTTTCTCATTTAGCTCTCTGAGCGGGTAAGAGTTTTGCTATTTTCAGAAACATTTTAGTCAAACCCTCCAACTCTGTTGTCCAACAAAATCTGAAATCATGCTGAAAGTTTTCAATGAAGCTTTAAGTTCCAGCCAGCTTTGCTTTACTGCTGCAGTTCTGAAATACTGTCACTTTGTGGCCATTTCCTAATAAATAGCTGCCAGTTTAGGGGGATACCAGTCAATTTTCTTTAGAAGGATTGCCTGACATATGGAATCTGTCTCACACAATAATGACTAGATGCCTAAAAGAAACCAGAAGGACACCTCAGGTTCAACAGACAAATTTTGAAGGAAATTTCAAGATTGGTAAACTCTGTCAAAAGGCAGAGCAAGGTTCTTTACAAACAGTGTGCTCTGTTTCCTCTTAGCTATGAACGTTTAGCACAGGAAAAACACTTTGAAATGTCATCATTAACAACACTCAAGAGATGAAGCAAAACTTCTCAGAAGGTAACAATGACTAAAGCAGAACAAGTTCAGAAATATTTTACAGCTTGTATCATGGGTAAAAATTGCTTTTCTGCTATATTCAAAATCTTGCTTCTACAGGGTGACTGAGGTACACAGAAAATGGGATGGGAAGACACCTCCCAACACATGGTAGGATCACTTAGGGGTATACCATAATGGGCTCAGGCAGGTTTTGTTAGCTCAAGGCTTTGAACTTCATCCTTGCACCTCCCTGGCTTGTGCTGAAGCTCTCACTTCCATGCTTCAGGGCTAGACACCCCACATGGCAGGCATACAAAATAACATTACTGTTAGATACAAACACACAAGCATCACACAGTGGATCATTTTAAGAAGTGGTGTTGCTATGTTTCCCGGAGCCCCAGAAGAAGTGGGGACCTTAAATTAGATCATAACAGTTCTAGGAATTAAGGCAATAAGCAGCAAGCATGTAAGGTATGACGTATTCAGTACTTTTCCTGGTTGTGGAAAAAAAAAATAGTATGTGTTATACAGCTCACATGAATCATGCTGAGGAGATGTGACCATGACAGCAATAAAACACCCAGTTTAGCACTAAAATGCACATGGGATTTCATGAAGGTGCTTAATTGTCGTTGTTTTCTATGGGCTGGGTTCTTTTTTTAAACCTTTAGTGTGCTCAGCCAAACTGAGGGATTCAAATCACACCACTGAGGTTTCCAAAAGAGAGGTAGTAAGAACAATTAGCCTAAAGACCTAACGAACACACTGTTCCTTCCTATGGAAAAATTACTGGAAGATACCCGGACCCCACCACGGTCTTTGTCAGGCAAGGCTGTCACTGGGCACAGCAGCGTCTCAGCTCTGCATTCTGCACACAGTTCTTGTGGCAGCTGCTTACAACAACGGGGGCTCTATTCCTTCTCTCCCAGACAGGAAAACAGAAGCATGGTGAAAACATAAGCTACTCAGACAAGCCATGAAGTGATGGAAACCACAAGAAGCATTTAGGTTTCCATTCTACCGTCTCGTGGACATGCCACTCTGGGACTACTGAACTTACCTCCACCTGTATGCCCATTTATGTGTTCCTCACCTCCACTACAGACAGGGAAATATGCTGGGGTCCTATCTGAGCAGATATTTCTCAGTAAATATGTGAACAGTTTTGCAGCTGAATGCAAGAACAGCAGCATTTCTACCACCACTATCATAAAACAATTCACTAGGACAGACCCCAGTGTTTATCACAGAGCTCTGTCCATTTGTATCAGCCCTTGATCTGACTGTGCTTTCCTCTACATCAGAAAGCAAAGTTGTTTTCAGAAACAGGCAGAGGGGTCAGATGAAAAAAATTCCATTAAGGCATAAATTTTAAAGGTTCTCCAGAATCCAGCTTTTAACAATTTAACAGTTAACAGGCAAATAAGTAGTTTATGTCTGATCTTGGCCAATTCTGACCCAAATCAGCACAGCACTGTGATTAACTGCATGCATTGGACTGCAGAGTCTGTCATATGACAGCTGGAAGAACAGTCTTTTCCCTTGACAATGCCTGAGTGTCAGGTTCAGGAAGCCCATGTAGATTTGGTGGCCGTGCCTTCTCCCCGACTGAGATTAGCTACCATCTGGTAATGCTTCAGAGAAGAACCTTTCCCCATTGTTACTTGCATTGTCTGATGGTCTGTAACATCTGACCTCTGCTTCACAGGTCATGGCCTTCACCTCCTTTCTTTCCAATAGGAATAATGACAGCAGGGTTAAGTTTCTATGATACCTCTGTTAAGTGCTACTTGCAAGCACTGGGCTTTTGCAGCACTCCTCCTTTCTTTGTTGCTAAAGTTTCTGTTTTGATCTCCTTGCAACATCAAATCAGTCTGCCCTATCTGCCACCAATCTGTCCTCTTGCTTTTTCGGAGACCTGCACTTGTATTTCTCTCTTCTGACTCATGGGCTTGAAAACCCTGAGATGAAGGTGTGTACCAGTTGTCTTTTCTAGGGTAAAGATTTTTTCTTCTCCCATAATGAGAGCCTTAAATTATCTCATTCAATTGTATAGCTCTTATCCCTTATTCCATGTGTAACTGAAAGACTAAAGGACCACCAACCATCAAAGTAAGAGACAGTCTTGGCCCCAAAGCACTTCCTCTCTGATGTCAAACGGGGGACATTTTTCATTTTTGTTTATTAAAGGACTAAATTCCATGGCAAGAATCCCATCAACTACTGTGAGAACAAGATTTCATGTTAAATGACTTCCCTAAATTCATGGCACAATGTTCTGTCAAGACAAATATGGAACCTTAAATTCCCAAATGTCATTCCTGCCTTGTAACAGCACAAGTGCTTCCCTCCTTACATAGACTGCACCAGCATCACTGACAAGAAGATCCTTGTGGGCTTCAGTGGTAGCAGGACATGATGTGGTCTTTCAGTGTCGCTTTTCTTGCCTCTGTGTTGCATCCTCTCATTACACAGACTGAGAATCTCAAGCTGATAGTCTTCACTGAATTTAGGGTCTATATAAAAAATAAGCTAGACAGCCTTGAAAGCAAACATCTAACCATTTATAAGAGGTGTAGATATGGGAACAGAAATAAAAATGCTCCTTGCATGAACCTCCTGATTCTTTGGCTTGGAGCAGATATGGTTTTACTTTGCCTGGCCATTCAGAAATGTGTTTTTTGAAGAATTCAGAGATATTCCGGTCCTGTTTCCCTGCAAATCAGTTTAGGTCAGACATCAAAATGCTTTTAAGTCCCTTAACTGCCATGAGAGTGGTGAGAAGAGATGCTGAATGCATTGGCAGGTCAGGTATCAGACAGTGCACATCCCGCAGCCATCTTTTGACCATCCCTGCCACTGCCTGTGATCACAGAGTGCAGGGAGCCTTTGGCTCACAAGTTCTGCAAGCACATGGTTTCACAACATGGCTGTCATTACTCAGGGGTGTCTGAAAAATCCAAATCCCTAGCTCTGGGATGAAGCAAGGAGGGAGAGGTGAAAGGAACCATCCCTAGGTTATCTGGGGAGGGGGCTGCAGGCCCAGGCCTGCCTCAGCTTGTGATGGAGTGGGTACCCTCAGAGGCATCAATTATGTACCTCATCATCTGATTACAGGGCGGCTCTTCCCTGACTCTCCAAGCCATGGTGAGCTGTCATGCTGCTTTCAGTCATGTGCCGATTTTGCTAGGCCATTCTGGGCTGGGGAAAGCCAGAAAGCCCCGAGACACGATTCACCTCAAAGATGCATATATGAAGTAGAGCCAGACAGTGCCGTCACTGTGAGCAGGGACTGCATCAGGAGCAAGTTCCTTTCTAGGTGTTTTTCAGCCTTGTGCTTCTGACGCGGCCATGTGAGTGACACACTGTCGATTGAAAAGAAAAACCAAACTGTTGTCAGTGTCTCATGGTGGGGCATTTTGCATTTCGTTGCTTGCTGTCTCATTGCTGGGAGTTGGGCCGGGATGCTGCTGCCGGCGTGGGACATCCCTTGCGGGCATCCTGCCTGCCTTTGGTGAGTGCCGGCAGAGGGCGGACGCGGCTCGCCGGAGCCGAGGGACGGGACCTCTGCCGCCCGGCCCCGGCTGCCTCCGCTGCCCCCGCCGGGGGCGCTTGGCTCCGCCGGTCTGAGGATACTGGGAGCGCGGCACCAACGCTCCCCGTTCCTGCTGAAACCTCAGAGGTGTTCCAGGTGTAACGGCCTCCAGCCGGAGACGAGTGCTGTGGATCTGGGGATTGAATCTACCCGCTCAGACTGATCTTTGCCCCTGGGCGCATTTGGGAACTTCTCATCTGAAAAAGAGAATCAGGTTGTCCTGCCTAAATCTCATTCCCAGCACGTCAGAGCACTTACCTGGGCTGGAGATTCTGGCTACTACTACTGTAGCACCAAAAAAATAACAACGCTGGAAAACTGCCTAAGACTGAGACTTTTTAAAGACAAGTTTTCTGTGTTTTCTTTTACATTTGCTTTTGCTCCTTCTCTTCTTTCACTTACCTGCTGAAATCTGAGCTGCCGAGACAGATTCTTTTCTGCAATGGGCCTCTCTTCAGCAGAAGACCGCAGCATAAAATGGCTTACCTTTCTTGAAGGGCTCCTTTCTGCTGCCAGCAGGACCCAGGGAACTTTAACTGAAAAAGATGCTCAGTGTTTTATGACTGCTTTAGTCTGATGCCTCAGAGACTGTCATGATGTACAGACCGACCCAGACATGCAGACCTTCTAGCATTGCATATGAACAACACAAAGCATGCAAAGATTTACTTGTTATCTTAGCTAGGGAATGAACACGTAAGGGTACTTACGTTGTACAGTTTACCAAAATGCATAACGAGACATTTTCTCTGCACTTCCAAGAACCTCGAAAACCTAGGGCAAAATATTCCAGAGCATCCCTCTTTGGATTTGGCATTTACTGTAACATTCAGAAGATAACCACACAACTAATAAATTAATGTGCAGTAATTCATTTTTAATGATCATTTCCTGGGTGTGGTAAGTGGTTTTGTCGCTTTAATTCTTATGCAAATAAAATCAGGCTAATCTTCATAAATAGGTAGCTGTGGCAATATCAGCTTATTCTGAGCTGGCAGGAGAGCTGAATAATACTTGGAATTCTCTAAATTGTTCATGTCAGTGGGATATCAACAATCGGCACAATAATAATGATAATAGGCATGTGTTTGCTTGCAAAGAAATTATTGCATAACTAAGGTTCTCATTAAGGGTTTTCAATACCTCAGAAGAATGCCCCTAACTTTCTGATTGTTTTCATCCTATTAATACCAACATCACAGAAGCCACTCCCCAACTTCTAACAAGCATATTGTTTTAATCACCAAATAGTTAAGAAATTTGATGTAGCAACATCTTTGAAATTAATTAACAGTGCAGTTATACCTGGAGTGCTTTGATTAACAGAGAAGAGCCCCTGCTTATGAGACTGCCATTTCTCCAAATCAATGGTCTCTCATTACAGCTTTCTTGGATCCTGCAATGATGTCCCTAGTTGCAAAAATGATCTCCTATTTTCAGAAGTGATAGAGGAAAAGTGATAGTTAAATGTAAACCTGTGAGTAATTTTCTGCAAAATCCTCCTTAAAAAGTGAACAGTATCAACATACCACCATCCCAGCAATATAGGAAACCAAATGACAGCTCTGTGGCACTCAGACGAGATCATCCACATCAACAAGGGCATTGCAGTCACAAACATCCTGCAGTAGGTCAGCATTTGTGCCCTCTCCTCACACAGCAGTCACAAAATACTGCATCACCCAAAGCATTCCAAAAAACTTTGCCACCAGATTTTCTGTGCCACAAGGAAAGAACAGAGAGATTAAGAGTGTGGCCAGATTGCTAAATCTGTCGGTTTATAGGCTGACTGCCCTGAGGACACCTTGATGCTTCTGAGACCAGTCTCTGCACATAAAGTAGCTGCGTGACTGTGGCAGGCCTGAGACCCGGATCTACCACTCCTCTTGTGGACCTAAAGCCTGGTTCTTTAGCATTTCTTAAAATGGCAGTAGATAATCTAGGAAGCCAACCACAACCCACTTTGCAAAGGAAGGAAAACAAAACCAACACAATAGTCCCTGCCAGTGTGACCTGGGGCAAAATTCCTTCCTGACCCTAGATCTGGCGATTCATTTAACCAAAGTATGTGAGCCACACCTGCCCACAGGTACTTGAGAAATTTTCCAATACCACTACAAGCATAAGCATGCTTGTCCAGCCTTTTTTTTTTTTAGCCAGGGAAATGCCGGTGCTTCAAAAGTGAAATTAAACTCTGCAGTGCAGGTGATAAATCACAACAGTTGCTAAGATGATTTCTTCCTGGTCCTCAGGAAGCCAGCAGAAACATGAAGCTGACACTGACACATGATAAATACAGTATAGACCATGGCATCCAAGTCACCTTCAAACTCATTTTCCTCCTTCCCCATCACAGTCTTGAGAGTAACAACAAATCAACTCTCAGATGCCCCAGCCATGTCCTGGTGTGCTTCTCTCTTGCAAAAACAAAGCAAATGAATGAAACAAAATTACCTTATAGAGAAATTAAAACAGCAACTTGGAAAGAGCTGAATGATCTAGTGTTAAGCCAGCTGTCAGCCCTAGTCCTGTACCAGCACAACTTGATCTAGTATCTTGTACCAGCCCCCTTTTGCCACCATCAATGACCATGGATGCAATGGCCCAGCATCTTCTCTGCACATTATGCTCCACAGCCTGCTGATGAAACCATTTGCTGCCCTGTTCATTTAATTTGCTCTGCTGAGGCATCCAACCTGTGCTCTCCAAGTTACTGCCCACAGAGTATCCATCAAGACTTTGTACAATCCAACTGTTAGGTCAATTCTTACCTCCAGAGGGGCATACTAGACAACAGGGCGGTGCTACACAGACAAATTAGAGATCACAGTCCCTATACCATTAGGGTAAGCCTGGGCAGGGCTCTCTGCTTGCACTCTTGCTTTCAGATCTAGACCTCATCGTTCTCCTTGGAACCTCGGTGCACCCTGTGCACTACTTCAGCTTTGTAGGTAAAAGCATAGACATTCCCAAAAGAGTCTTTAGCACAAGTACTCCCATATAAAACTTCTACCATCCTTACTAAGGTTGCTGTCCTCTGGACTCCTTGACTGAAGTATGAGTGAGCTGTGGTGAGTTTTATTGACAGAAACATTAGACACAATTTTTCTGTCTGTGTGCAGTGTGAATATCAGCATTTTGTTCACTCCAACTTCACCTCCTAGTACAAGTGTGTGTGAAAAAGCAGCACAACCACATGCAGCTAAACTTTGGCCTGTCCAGTCAGTTCCTCACTCATGCCAATAGGAGCCAACATATAGCTCCCACCACAGAGAGCAGAGAGTTGGGGTTTCTCTACTTCCAGAGTCCTTCTCTGACTCTGCTTCATCTGCATCTTTTAACTGATTGCAGATAGGTTCAAATTATCTTCCCTTTGAACTTGAGATCAAAACAAACTGCTTTTGTTTTGTTTCAGAAGCTGTTGCTTCTGAACGGGCTCAGTTCCCATGAAGTTTGTGGGATGCAGTCTCTTAAAAGCCCAAGTCACATGTGGAACTGGTACTTTAGCTCCAAGATAAGGTGGCTGATTTTGAAAGTTTCTGTCCTCTGTTCCTCAGTTAAGATTCTATGACTTCTGACTGTAGGCATTTCAAGGGACAGACAACATGTAGGCCAATTACACCTTTGTTTCTTTCCTTTTCCTCACCTGAGGAAATTTTGCCAAGTATTCGTGTAACACCTAGGACAACTGTAAACATGTAGTAATCACTACAGGCATTTTACCACCAGCTGTGAACTTGAGATGTAGCCATTACAATAAATGATAACAAGTGTGTTAGCATTTTATCATTCTCTCAGCTTTGGTTACCCTGTGTCTGAAGGCTATGCATAAACAACTGCCTACCTTTGCTTTTATCACAACTCCTTTGTAAATGGAAGAATATCCTCCTATTTCCTCTTAAATTAAAATAGGAAGATGGAAGTGAGCATCAAAACATGTAAAGCAGTTAGTCAGTTACAGCAGTTAGTGATAACTGGAAGATCTGTGTTAACACATTTTAAGCCTATCAAGCTGTATTTAAATATTTTTGTTGTTGTTAAAGAAAAAAAAAAAAGGAAACAGAATGCTTATTTGTTTTTAAACTTTTATTCTGACAGCCTAGGATAAGTTCAGGGCTGTGGGCAGAAGCAAGACTGGAGAAAGAATTACCATTAAGGATAAACCTGTCCGGGACTTGAGAAGTGAGGCAAAATTAGCATGTGGAGTTCTCCAGATTATAAAGGATCTCTGCTGGCAATCGTAAATTTGCAAAAGAGAACAGATGGCCAGCAAATAGAAACTGGATCATATTATTAACTAAGCCATATTATTAATACATCTTACAAACAAGGTTGTGTGTTCTAGCAATAGGCAGGAAAATCCTAACCTCCTGTTCAGTGCAAGGCTATTTGGGAAGTTGCCTCATGCTGATTGTTACAAGCAGGTATGAAGTGTTTTAACTCAGTTCTGCCTTGACCATGGATTTACTGTGGGAACTCCAAGTCCCAAGTCAGCCAGACTCCTGCTTCCCAGCCCCCTCCTTTGGTGTGGTTTTATTTAATCTAAACACCTGGGAACTGACACTGTCTCTCAACATGTGTCTTCTTCAGTGCCTGGTATGACAGAGTCTGATTTCATAAGAAGACTCTACGTCCTACAGAAAATATAGACAAAAGTTGTACTAAAAGAACAGTGTTTACATCATGATTGCCTGTGACACTGTGGTCCAGATGTAAATTAAAAATGGGTAAAACCATCTGCCTGGCAAGAAGGGATAGACTCTGCCTCATCTAGAAACAGAAGAGCTCCCCTGCCCTCACTTTATCCCCATTTCCACTGCTTGGAAAATCAGGGTAGTGGCTGTTACGAAGTTTTCAGCAACTCTGTCAGTTACTGCATGAGTAGAAAGCTATCAGCTTAGTGCTTTATGCATTGAGATGTTTCTGAGATTATGTCTTTTTAGAAAGAGATCAAATATGAACCTATTTTTCACAGCTGTGTTTTGCACCAGTGCTTCCAGAGTTCTGCAGCTCTTTCTTCTTTGTTTTACTTTGGATTGTACAAGGGGTGTCTCAAGTCAGGTGCTTCTTAGAGGACCTTTTAATAGAAGCAGGATATTTGAGGCACCAAACTGTATCATGTGGGAGCTGCAGGATTAGGCCTTAGAGCAGTTCATAAACCACATAGCATTTTATGTTTTGTCTGTTCAATTAGCTATGTAACGGTCACCTGCTCTTCCAGCAGGAAAGAAATTTTGCCTTGAATTAGACATCATTTGCCTTAATCTTGTTCTCCTAGACTGTCACACCCTATGTGGTTTATGCTGGGATGGTATACTATGCTCATTATTTCCTGATGCAACAAATAGATGGGAGCAAGAACAATCTGGTGTGTGAGACTAAACATCAAGAATTCCCTATCTGGTCTTTTCAGACATTAGGCCTGAATAATCAGCTGGCTGACTCTGAACTTCACTCCTTGTTTTTCACATAGTTCAAAGAAGGAAAACCAACAAACCTCTGGATCACTAAAGGACTGTCCTGGACAATTTATCTTTTTGCCTTATACAACGTGTTAAGCTTCTGGCTTTTGCCCTTCCAGACCAGAGTCTGGTGAATAGTTATTGTAATTTTTGTGGCTGATGAGTTATTCTGTGGAAGAATTCTTGCACTGTTAGTATTATTTATTATTTGCTGAGTGCTGGCAACATGCTTCCATCCTGAAAGAGACAATTTTTTTTTTGTGGAGAAACTTCTTTATCTGCATATGCACATGAAGGAGTACATGGATGTGCCCTTCTACCTCAGATTCCAGGAGTTATCCTCTGTGAGTTTCTGCATGAAGTGCCCCTACAGGAGCAAAGCCTGTATGGAGGAATAGCCCAAGACAGTATGTATGGACTTGATCGAGAACATTAGTGTCTATCTTCTGGAACAAGTGCTCTGTGGGAGAAACTCATCAGACCCACCTCCTCCAGTGCACAGCAGCCCCATACAGGAGCCACATTTTGTGCAATCATGGTTGATAGCATGCCAGATGTAGCCGCTCTGCCGATTTCTAGGCCCACAGCAAGAATCAGAAAGAAAGAACAGCAATCCCATTGTGCTCATGTCTCAGAGGAGATGCATTGATCCCAGGGCACTGGGAGACCAATATGAGGAATGGTGGGAACTGGAACAGATTTTACCAGAACAGGCTTCAGATTATGCCTGCTGTAATTTTAGAGTACTGTGCTCAAAATCATGTGTGCCTCATGGACAAGACCAGACACTAATCACAACAGAGCTCCCTTGATCCTTCTGGTCTTGGGAGTGACAGCCTAAACCTCTGGGCAGCTCTCTTTAAACCTAAATCTGGAATCCAGTATGAACATGAATAATACAACCTGAACATTAGCCTCTATTATTTATTTTGATATTGAAGTACATTTATCTTAGCCTTTCCCTAAACATCCTCAGCAGTCTTCCACTGAAGTGGGAAGAGCAGCACAAGGAATACCGCAAATACCAAGGTAATGTTATCTGTTTTTTCTAAAGCAAACTTGGCAGATTTTGAAAGGACACCCACTGTGGCAAATTCCAGGCTTCAGTAAAACCTTTTGATAATGAAAATATGAAATCTCAGATATCAATAATAGAGACCTGATTCTGCATTTTCTTGTGGCCTTTTCAGACTGGGGCAGAAAAAGACTGATGCAACTTTGCACCAATAGAGTGGTGGGATCGAAGCTCAGGGATGTGGTCTCCTCTACAGCTCCTGAAGCAAGGGCTTACCAAGGAGGTATGGAGATGTGATGGCAATGTGTAACTTCAGCTGGTGAAGCAATTTATGAAGGACTGGCATGAATGGGAGGCATCAGTAATATTTTTGCTTTTCACTGCCACCCCATCCAACCCAGTCATTTTCATCTGGACAGTAAATGAACATTGGGCTGGATGGAAAATTTGGCCCCTGAATTTCTAATTCAACATTTCAGAAAACTTTCAACTTTGTTAATTCTACCACTTACCATTATGGTAGGGATACTTGTGAAAACTTGCTCCCTCCTTTTCGGGCAAACAGATGAAAATTCAGCACTTATCAAAATGGAAACAATTTAGGCAAAAGACTGGGAAAAACCTACTGATTAAATGTATTTCCTGCTGAGTAGACTCAGTGCATAATGAAGATGCTGCATTTGAATAACCAACGACTTCATTATGCAAAACCCTAAAGCCCATACTGGGGCAAAAGAGGAAGTTGATGGGCCTCAACTGGAAGTTGATGGTCACACTGTGTGCTCCAGGAAATTTTCCTCTCCCAGAACACATCATGTAGTCAGCTCTGGGGAAGAATCCTTTGTCTCTGTTCCCGTTTGTACAAGGGCTGTTGTATGCATGATGAAAGTAGGCTGCATTTGAGTTGGCCAGAGATAAATCAGTAACTTTGCATAATTTGGCATGTTTGTTTTCACCTCTACCTAGCCTCATGTGCCATAGTGAATGTTTCTTAACGGCAGATTATCAGAAAGCACGAGGTGAGGTTACAGCCAGACTGTGGTTTTTTCTCTCTCTCTTTGAGGCTGAGAGCATTTGTAACCACTTTCCTGTCTTCACAGAGCTGCTGATGACTGCATCTTCTTGGAATTTTCTTGCTGGTTCTGGCGCACAGCAGCAGGCAGAACCACCGCAGCTGCCGGGGGCTTGCAGATTGTCCCTCTTCTCCTGCTGCTAGCCAGGGTCATTCCGGTTTCTGCTTCCAGGGAAGGAGAGTCCAGGGGTGTGTGTGTGATCTAGCTCCAGCTAAACTCAGGACAGATAGCAGAGCCCAAGGAGAGGTGGGAGGAAATGAGAGTGAAAAGGAGATTAACTCTGCTTGAAGTCCAGTGAGGCACTGGACCACACTGCAGAAGCTGATGGTGGGCAGGGCGGGTGTGGGACATTTGTCCCTTACCTCTCCACATCAAAGCTCTAGAGAAAAAAAAAAAGAGCATCCTGAGAATAAGGGACGCTAATTCAACAGTGTCACAGTGCCTCCCCTACAGAGAGTGCACACTTCTAACAAAAGGCTGCTGACCAGGGCATAGGCAACTGAATGCAGCTTAGGAAGATGTCTTGGGGTTGAACTTCCTATGAAGTCATTATGTGTCCTCAAATGTGCATGGATCCTCAACCTCTTCCCTTGTAGGGGGTGGTCAGAGACTCGGGCGGAAGCAGCAGCACACAGAAGACACATGGAAAGTCTGGCTGTTGCCATTTGCACGGTCAGTCAGGTCTCAGCTGGGATGAGCCCTTAGCCCTATTGGCAGGAGGGCTTTCCCATTTCACTTCAGGTGAGTATTTGGCTCCCCTTCTGTGGTATCCATTGAGTAAAGCCACAAAACCTTTATTTGGAAAAACATGTCCTGAGGAGTTCCCCCTTTCTGGATTAAATATTTGTCTTGCTTCTAATCTGTCTGTCTGTCTCATTAATCTTTCCTGCTGGGATATAACTCTATCACTACTTTCATCTGAAGCTGGAAAGCTGGTTCTTTCTGATTTTTTTTTTATACATTTTATTACATCCAGTTAGAAATACATGTGCTTGCACTGGTGCTGCTCCCTGGTGTGAAGCTGCTAAGAGCTGCAGGCTGTTGATGCCCAGAGCAGAAGTTAGGAGGCTGAGCCCTGTGGATCACCTTTTGTGGTTCCTTCTGACTTGGCTGCCCATGTGGGCTCCTCACAGGTTCTGTAATTACTTGCACAGCCCACAGTCTCCAAAGTCCAGTGGCTTGTGGTAGTTAAATGACTGCTTGGTTTTGCCCAGGCCTGCTCAGCCTTTAAAGTGTTTTTTCCTTCTTCACATAGTCTTTTTAAGCACATGCACCAGGGTGGGCACCAGCCTCCTCTTGCTAATCCATTAGCTGTCTTAGCCTGATGCTTTCAGGGAGTGTGTGAAATGTGGGCCTCCTTGTCTCTCTGGCTGATGACAGCCCTTCCCCTGTACTAGCATCCTCACCCGAAGAGCTAATTGGGAGTCAGAACTGGGATGTGATCCACTGACAGGTAAACCTGGGGTAGTAAACAATTTGTTCACAGCCAGGTTAGTTCCTCCATTCAAGTGACCTCGTTTCAGCTTGAGATCTCACTATGACACAGGCAATCAGCTATGACACAGGCAATGGGAACAAGCAACCAGCACCAAGGTAAAGAAGAAGAGGACCATCACTTTTAATGGCTTCCTAACTAAAAGTCATTTTATCTTGTCTTTACTGCTGCCTTCATTCTGCATACCCTGAGTACTGAATCCTTCTTCCACACTCAACAAAGTCCCAGCTTTCTCATCCAGCTGCTTTAGATCACACGTCCTTCCCTGGATTCAAATCTTCTGCCTCTTCACCTTAGACTTTGGCTTCTGATGTTCAGTTCTTCTCAATCTTTTCCCAGTTAATTACTCCCTCATAGTTGAACATCACAATGGTGGACACAATTAATTGAAGATACACTGGCCAAGTTTTCTTCTGTTCTCTACCAAAAACATCCTCGTGGTCTTAGGGAAAAAGAATATGAGAGCAAGGACAGTAAGGACAGTATGAGCAATTCATACTAAAAAATGAAAAAGGAGGATAAGATCCAAAAAAAAACCACCCAAAACCCCAGGATATTGGGCTAAACACTGGTCTACTGCAAAAAGATAGTGTCTGTGTCTCCATCAATATGCATTGATAACCTATATTGCTGATAAGCTCAATGGGGAAACCAAGATGTAGCACTGAACAGCACATGGGAACTTTTCAGTTTTCTCATTCTCCAAACCTTCTTGCAAGTTTACCATCTTTGAACACTCAGGGCCTGATACAAAGCTCATTAAGTCACCAGAATGAATGGCAATGATTTCAGTTCCTTTTGGATCTTGTTTGCCTGCCCTGGCCCATGAAGGAGCAGGGGAGGCAGAGTTGATAGGGGAAAAACAATTCTCATGTTTCAAGAATTTTTTTTATATTCCTTGGATCATGTCAGGCTCACAGCACACTAGCAGCTGGAAAGTGCATGCTCTGAGCACTCTCCTTTGCCATAACTTCCTATGGCTAATCAGATGAATAAAGGACCTTTGCTTCACCTGACTTACTCGGTACGATGTAACACAATTACAATGCTGTTGGTACAAGCCTGGAATACACTCTTTTAAGTTGTAAAGTCACTAAATGTTTTTTTCCCAAAGTGCTCTCAACCTGGGAAAAAAATAATGTTGTCTCCTAGATCAAAACACTGTGGTCTCTTCAGAGAAGTACCTTCAGGTCTTGAGAATTGGAATGAGTAAATTAGGTATTCTCTGCACACCCACATTTCATCCTTAAGTCTCAGTTAAGAATGTTGGAAATATATCTGCCTGTTTTAGAGGCAGAGCCCAGTTCTGGATCATCAGACTATTGCCAGATTTGCTGTGTGCTTACACTAGAAATATCCTGATATTTTTTTGTTAGTGTACATGATCGCCAGTAACACATGCAGCAAGTGGGAAAAAAAATAATAATTTTTTAAGAATTCCAGGACCAGACAGAAAAAAAAAGGGCAGATTAGATGTAAAAAAAAGAAAAAAAAAAAGTGCTGGGTGAAATGTAAACTGTATTTATCCTTTGCACATCAAAGCCTGCGATATCCTGGAAGGCAACAGCCACCCCAATTCTATTTAACCTCCAGTGGGTAAGGAGAGGCATTCAGGTGTGACTCATGCAGGTGAGTTAAACCACAAACTGAGGGCTGTTGATTAGTAGAGGTAAAAGTGCTGGAGGAGGGGCACACAAAAACTTCCTGTTGTCTCTGTTTTTTTTTTAAGAGATGGGTGCTGATTCTTTCTCAAGTCTGATATCATTTGCTGCAGTGGCAAGAGGAGCACTTACCAATTTCCTGATTGTCCTTTGGACTCCTCGTAAAAGGACTTGCATCCTCAGGACTGCTCTAATCTGTAGCAGAGCTCAGAAGATATATCTTAAGGATGCTAAAGGCCATTCAGCACATAGAAACTAAAGAAAGGGAGGAATTTGTAAATAGCTAAATGTAAAACCTCTGTAGGTCATATTGAACTCTTCTTCATGTGTATCTGTGCTCTGAGAAGGAGGCACACATGGTCAATGCTCTCTTCAGAAGGTGTATGCTCTCTTCAGGGAGTGTTTGGCACCCTCTTCATTTGTGATTGCTTCAATCTTTCCATGAACACCTTCCAATTTAAGCAGGAGGAAGGAATGGACATGTGTGAGACCATATGTCCATGCTAACATAGGCAGCAGTTAAATCCCAATGGACCACACTACTCATAACAATACCAGTAGCAACACAGTGAGCCCCTCCAAGCTGTTGGGCACACATAAAGCAAGTGTAAGTTGTGTGTCAAAACCGGAGTGTACAGCCAGAGAGAAATGGCTAACCAACAGAAATGGCTAACCATTTTCGCTCATTAGTGTGTGAAAATTACACTTTGCTGGTGTGTGCACATGTGTGTAATGAGCTGCACATGTGCAACCCGCTTGGTGTGTGTGTGTGTACGTGCTTGTGTGTGTGTTCATGAGATATGCCCCAGATTTCATAATTCTGAACAATGTTTTTCTGCTTTTGCCAGCATGGTAAGTTTGCCTTCTACTACTCACCACACCGATCACCCCCCTCTCTTGCTGGCTCATCCATGCTGCATCCCTCTAACCCATGCGAATATTTAAAGCTGTTAAATTGATGGGCTAAGTAAATAGGATTAGTCTTGTGTGCCCAAGGGAGGAGCTGCTGATTGCACGGACTGATAGGAAGACAAGGGGGCAAGCTGACGAGTAGAAGATTGCTTTCAAGCCGACAAGAATATGCTATATGGGAGGTACACAGATAGCTTCCAATCTGCTGATGATTGGATTAGACATGCTCTTAAATGTGAAGTGCCTATGCATGTCTGAGGCTTAGCTAGTGCCGCTCTGCTGAGAACCTGCCGAGGTGCTGCCCAAGGATTGCAGCCACCCCGGCGGGCCCTGGAGACGTCTGACTGGTGGGGGGCAGAGCTGAGCCCTGTCTAGTCCACCATCCCAGGCATTAGATCTTCAACCCGCTCCTGGTGAAAGCTGAGATCCTTTGCCTCCATCTGTTCACATGGCTTTACAATTGGCCCTGTAACCTACCAAAGGAAAGCATGATCTCCCACTGCCTGGTGGAAGGAAATCTCTCTGTCCCTCCATCTTTCCCCTTTCCCCTCCTCTCCCACTTTTTTCTTTTCCTTCCAGATGAAGAATTTGAACATTTTTCATGGTGTGTTTAAAATAGAAAGTGGGTTCTTGACATATTTTTTTTTAAGCTGTGCTTGCCTGGGCATTGATTATTGTCACTAACAGTGACGTGAGCCAAATGCTTTTCTTTTTCCACAAGATTTGATAATGTCTCATGAAATTTGGCTGCTTTTTTTAAATGAAATCAGTTTTGGAATCTAAACACTAATTAAAAAGGTTACACCTGGACTTTTATGTAGGATAGCAGTGAGTAACATTGTATGAAACCTTTCTTAGGTTTAGAGAAAAATGACTCAAAAATATTTTTAATTAGAACAGAAAAAAAAAAGTGATCAAAAATATTGTAGTTGCTGAACAGAGGAAAAATGAAATTAATTTTCCAGCTGCAAACCTTGCACAGTATGCAATTGTGATAACTGGGGTTTGTTACATGTATGTTATCCTTTACTTATTTTCTAGTCAGAGGGAAAATATTGGTGAGGAAAACCTTTGTTTAACACCTATTTTGACAATAGTTTGCCAGCGCTCTGATGTCCATGTGCTCACTCTTAATTAAACACTGTCCTTGTTTTTGAAACAGATGCTTGCCCTGATATTCTATAATCGTTAAAAGTTACACATCTTTATTTTCTTTTTTCCTCATTTTTGTTTAATCTGGCTGGAAATAACATTATATTGCCCGTGAGGTCTAAGCTGCAACAATAATTTGGATGAATAGAAACAGCTGAGAAAAATACAGGAAGGACCATGACCTCTGTAGCTTGTTGCAAGAATTACCCCTGTTTCAGCCAGGAAGAAAAAAGAACAAAAGAAGATCTTTTACCTCAAGAACTGAGTTTTATAGAGCCAGAATACAAGTCTAGGTGTAGGTACTGATTCCTAACTTGCTGCTCTAGTTACTTATCCTGTGTTACAGACAGGGAAAAGTGTGAGGCAGGAGTATAGCAATGCCTTATAGGCACAGTAAAATTGAAGTGAAGCATTTCTCTCTGTAGGAAGGGGCTAGGCTTCCTTATCATCACTCAAAAGCTGATTTTAGGGAGACATCTGTGTCAATAAGAAGTTGCTATGTATAAGGTGTAATATATAACATAGACACTACTTTTATATAAATTATATAAAAAATTGAATGTAAAAAACTTTGAAAAATGATGGAGTTTCTTCACAACATCATGGTGAACCTATCAACTAAGGTAGGCAGGAGGGAAAGAAGGCGGCCAGAGTGCTCCCTGGCCCATGGCAGCTGGGGAGGAGACACTAGAACCTCTCAGCTGCAGAGACAGCACTTCATGTTGCTGCCCTAAGGATGAAGGTCTTGGACTGGCCCACATGCAGGCTGCTTCTGATAGTGGAAATTCAGGAAGACAGGGAAAACAGAAAGATGCAAGTGACTAAATCCCAACCTTCAACACCAACAGCAGCTGTTCCATTGTCCTTTCCTTCCATAACAGCAGTAGCGGAGGCCATCCTGTCTCTTCTATACCATCAAAGTGGGCAGCAAGGTTACAGCTATTTTGTAAACACACACATCCCATCTTGTAGCACTGTGTAACCACCTACTTTACCTGTGCTTGAGAGTGCTTTGTGTTTGAAGGTCTGAAAGCTAATGTGGTGGGAAAACAAGTCCTGAGCCAAGCAAGTACCTGATTTTGGTGACATGAAGGAAACTTATTCTCGTTCTTTGTCTCTGAAGCTAACAAAACTTGTCACAGAAATTACTCTGCATTGAGGGACTTAGGCCCATTGATTACTGGAACAGCAGGTTGAATCCAGGTGCCCCATGATCACTGATAGACTGATCATAACATTTTAGGGAAAAGCAACTTCCCAAGCAACTTCTCCACTGGTCCGGCCTCTGCTTCTGAGACCATGACTTACCTCCTCATTAATTTAGGACCTGTGGTGACAACATTTGGTCATGTTGTTTTCCCATTAAGCATGGGGGTATCTCAATTGGACCTGATTGTATTATCTTGTACAGCAAATTTAGTGCAGCCATCTCAACAATTCCTCCTTCTGTCCTGGGGCTTTGTGTATATTTGATATCCACTGTCATTCATTTTCTTCCTTATACTTCTGCTAAGGTAATTTCTCAGTTGCTGCCTTCATTCCATTTCTCTGTCAGTCTTCAACATTCAGGCAGCTCAGCTGCATTTGCTCCTTCTAATTCACCATTATATTATGTTGACCTTCAAAGCACATTTTGGCATCAGAAGAGGCCCCTAGTCAGAACGTGATCACTAGGAGAAGCTTTAGACTGTCTACCCTCTAGGGAAGAAGCATACTGGAGGATCTCACTCAGCTGAGGATTAGCTCTCTCCCTCAAGCCCTAGAGCTGTGTCCAGTGCCCATGAATCACTATGTACATCAGGCTGATTCAAAATTTCTGTCTAGCAGGCAATGACACCCTTCACCTTCTTTTGAGGAACAACTGGATATTATCCTAAACTTTTTACATTCCCATCCTTTCTCACCTTTCTATCAAGTTTAATTTATAATCTAACAGAACTGAATGCAGAAAATTGATACTTTCTGTACACACTTGTGTTTCGAAGCACTCATTGGTCATCACCAGTCTTCGCCACACCACCCAACCGGTCTCATTCCACTCAGTCCCACCTCAGTGCAACAGATACATCAGTCTACAGCAGGCAGAGGTGTGTGTCTTCACAAGAGGACCACTTCCCTGAATTATTGTTTTAATTCCTCTTAGTGCTTCCTGACACCATCTAATCTGAAGGCTGTTTCATTCTGGAGACCTAAGATACTGAATGCTCTAACAGTTCAAAATCAACCTTATGACTCCAGTCAGCTTCTTCTGTATTAGCAGTATTTCCATTTCTTTGCTTGAATAGCACCAGAAGGACCGTGAAGGTCCCCTGAGATTACTCCATTTTTCTTCCTTTTCTGGCCTCATTAAAGCTGTTCTTGATTTTATCACTTCTTCCTGTACTTGTGCACTTGAATGTTATGCAATTAGATCAGATAACCTATTCAAACAAAGTAAGAGGAAATTAGAGAGGGGAAGGCTTCTTTAGATCAATGAGACAAAGCCCTGCTCCCTTGAGAAGAGGGCAGGAAAGGAACATGCACTCCTAACGCACCCAAGTGGTGTGGTGTTCATTTCTCCCTTGATAACCAGCTCCAGCTTCAGACTTCACTACTAGGAACCATTCCCTGACACTGTACCTATCACTTCCACTGTTTAAAGAGGGGCTACAAGAAAATGGGAGAAGGAGTTTTTACAAGGGCATGTAGGGGTAGGACAATGGCTCATGGGTTTAAACTGAAAAAAAGATAGATTTAGATTAGATGCGAGGAAGAAATTATTTACTGTGATGGTGGTGAGACACTGGAACAGGTTGCCCAGAGAGGTTGTGGATGCCCTGTTTCAGGAATGTTAAAGCCCAGGTTGAATACCGCTTTAAGCAGTCTGTTCTATTGGAAGGCATCCCTGATCCTATCAGGGGAGGTAGAACTAAAAATTATCTTTGAGGTTCCTTCCAACCCAAAACATTATTTGATTCTGTGATTAATTCATTGGCCTACAACTTGCTCTTAACCACTGGAAATAGTTTCTAAAGGGCCATTTATCCTCTAAAAATACTTTTTCACATATACCTCCATCATTATTCAGCTGAGTTCTACATTCCCTAAAGTCAACAATTAAATCCTCCCACTGGCTTCAGTGGGCTTTTTCTTAGTTTCTTATCCTTTTGTCCTGAACAGAGGGCAGAAGGCTATATCTATTAAGAGGGCATCTTTCTAATGCACCTTTCTATCTCTCAAAGGTACCTATGTAATTTGCTTCAAGGAGAAACAGATTCCTGAATCCACTACAGTGGATCCACTATTGCTACAAGACTCTGCATGAAAGGAAAAGTCCTTGATTCTTCCCATGGAAAGCTTTCCTGACATGAGGGAATACTTTGGAGACCCAGGAACTCACATGAGTTCACCACAACCTACATCATCATGAATGACCTGTGAAACTACTTACTTCAATTACAAATTATCTTTTTGCAAGGGAAACCAAGATTGTGCAGGGAGGGGAATGGTCAATGGAGTGGTTTACTTAATTTTCCATCTGGCCGTGTCAGTCCAGGGAGTGCTCATACTAAACCACAGCACTCTGTACAGTTGGCAATAATCCTGTGGATTTGCAGGATTCCCTCTAGATATCTGCCTGCTGTTCAGCCACCCTCCAAAGCATGTCACTGTGGGCCTCCTTGGCTTTTTAAGACTATTTAGAGTGATAAGGACAACTCTACAAAACTAGCATGTTGATACAAACATGCACTATGACTCCTGTCATCTTGCCCCTCATTATATTTTTGCCTGTGTCTTCTTATCTGTGTAATAACCATAATATTTATCTACTTTATTCCATTACTGTGATGTTTCATTGGATAGTGTCTGCACAATATTATGCAGCTGCCAAGTACTGTATGAGGGAGGTGGGAGATGGCAAAATGACACCGAGATCAAAGAGAAGAACATGTGACCAGGAACAGAAGAAGTAAACTGGTACATGGTAATTGCTGATTCATGGCTGTTGAGAATATTACTTCAATGAAGCAAAGGTGAAGAGTGGCAGAGGAGGAATAAAGGAAAGTACAACTCCTTCAAGAGGAAGAGATGTCCACATTCAGGTGGGTTGAATGTAGAAGAACGAGAATAAATAAAACATTAACTTACCAGGAAAAGAAACAAACAAATTGAGAGAAAGAAGAAAAACCTCAAGCTCCAGAAAACTAGCAGGAGATAGCCCAGATAGCTTAGAAACAGAAGACTGAAAAGGAACAAGGAAATGGTGAAAAGCAGTAAAAAACAGAAGACAGTTCAGATTGCTGGCTCTTCTTTGTACAGTGCCTTACACAGCAGGGTCATGTTCTGAGATGGTTCTCCAATATTGTCACAATGCAAATGAAATAATAATGATAAACAAACTATCCAGTAGCTGCATGACATGACTCTAATCACTGTCAGAATAACACTTAAGGAAATTTGTCTCATTTATACAACTTATTTTTAGCTTTTAACAGTTGACCAGTACTTATAGATGTTGGAAAAGATCTTGAATGTTTCAGTCTCTGTTAAACATATGAAATAAACACAACAAATTAGAGAAAAAGCTGAAATGACTTCAGAATGTGCATATGACCTGGCTAACAAAAAAACAAATAGACTCCTAGATTTAAAGCATATTTTAAACTTCTGGACTTGTTGTGAAGATAGTAAATACTGAAGTTAACTTTTACAACACCTACTTGGGAAGAAAAACAACAACTAATTCTGGAAGTGTTTCCTTTCAATGAGCATTCCAGAGACCATATTTTCTTTTCTCCAGTGTTAAACAAATTCAAAGACACTTAAACAAGTCTGGAGTTGTGAAAGGTCACACAGAGTAAGAATTCACATTTTTTTTCCCAAAAGCCATTTAGGAGTCTAAATTCAACTGATACCACTAGTGCAATTCTTATTCAGTTCCCACTGGATTCTTATTAACATGAAAAAAAAAGAGCTAAGATAGTATTAAGTATTTCTCAAGATTCTATTCTACAGAATATGACTTTCTGAGACACCTACATGTATCTTCCCACAGATACTAAGAAAAACTGTGGGGCCAGATTTTCAAAGATACTTAATCCCATCAGTTTCAATAGGAATGCAGCATCGCTGCTGCTAAAAATCTGGACTCAAGTTATTCAGACTTTGGGAACTTTACTCAGTCAGTTATTCTTTAGCAGTAATTAAAATCCATCAGCAGAAAATGTTTTGGGTTTGGTTTTTTTTTTCTTAGGCTTTGACCCACCAAGTAATTGGTCATGCTTCACTATTAAGAAGGAATATATACAGAAACACAGAATCACTATGGTTGGAAAAGCCCTTTAAGGTCATCAAGTCCAACCATTATCTACTCTACTAAGGTGACTACTACACCATACTCGAGCATCACATCTATACAGCTTTTAAATACATCTAAGGATGGGGATTCAACCACTTCCCTGGGCAGCCTGTTCCAGTCTTTGAAAAACCTTTTGTTGTAGAAGTTTTTCCTAATGTCCAACCTAAACCTCCCCTGGCATAATTTGATGCCATTTCCTCTTGTCCTATCAGCATGACATGTGAGAAGAGATCAACATCCATCTCTCTACAACCTCATTTCAGATAATTGTGGAGAGTGAGGAGGCCTCAGCCTCCTTTTCTCCAGGCTAAAGAACCCCAGCTCCATCAGCTCATCCTCATAAGAGCTGTTCTCAAGACCCTCCACCAGCTTTGTTGCTCTTCTCTGGACCTGCTGCAGCACCTTTCTTAATACTGCTTACAATAGTAATAGTTACAGAACATGCTTCAATGTCATCTTCCATTTAAAGAGTTGTTTAATTATCCAGCACTAGCACCTGGAGAACAAGCATTTTTCTGATTTCATAATTAGGAAAACTGTCACCAAGAAGGATTAAGTTATTCTCTAGGACTCATGTACTACTTAAGGTGGGCAGGGATTTCTTGGACATGTAAGTTTGCTTGTGGCAATCCCAGGCAAGCATGTCCTAAAATACCTTCTGAAAACTCATCAAACATCACTTTAGTTAAACATTTTAGTTATATTTTTCTGCCCCTATGCCTCTAGTGTGGCTGACCCCAAAACTGTAGTTTATATGTATTTATATAGGGCTTGGTTTAAGCAAAAAATTAAATGGTTTGCTGAGCTGGGTTTCAGATTTCCTGCCATGTATTTGGGGGGGTTTAGCATTCAAACAAGAACTCCTCTGCTTTGCTCAGACACACAGCTTCCTGGAGGTGGCTCTGAGACATGGCATTGCTCTTCACTAGCAAGACCAGCTGGTTGAAAGGCAGGAGGTAGAGCAGAGCTTTGCAGAGTCCCCCCTGACGCTGTTGAGTCACTCTTGGCGGTCTGTGTGGATTCCTGCCAGCCAGCCACCTGAACTGCTTGGGTACTCTCCTAGCCAGGCACTCCTGCCTCCTGCATCTCAGCCTTCACATTCCACACTGCCTGCAAGCATGAGAATAATGCATGGCATTCCTCTGGTTGTTCCTCCGTGTCTCCTCGATTTACTGGAATGGAAAGCTCTTGCCGTAGGAGGAAATCCTTGGAGATCCCAGTAGAGGTTCCCTTAGCTAAGTGTTATTAAGAATAAAGGAGAAGAATGGTATTTCCATTCCTAGCAGGGCCCCAGACTTGCACAACATAAAATAAGTCATTTAACCTTTCTATACCTTATATTCCCTTTGGGTGAGCTGAGAGATGTAGTATCTCACATTAGCATTAGGTATGCTGTGGTACATCAGGGCAGAGATTCAGACTCCTCTGAAGGCTGCCACTGCTACAATAGCAGCTTCCCAAATCATGGGCTATGAAAGACCCACATTTCTAATGAGTAGAAGAGAACTGCCTTCCCAGGATTTCTGGAAATCATTCTCAGGAAATCATTCTTGTGCAAAAAGCTGCAAAACTGAGATCAGAACTCATCCATTTTGTTTTCTCACCCTTCTCCTGAGTTGATGTTAAACAGCAGTTCTCCAGGTTATTCTATCTTCTTGTCACTGTTGGAGTCCTTATCTTAAAAAATAGATACACACCCATTCCCCATCAGCAATGCAACTCCCATGGTAAAAGTATTCCGGTTACCTACATGTGCTTCAATATCTTCAGAATCCTCTACTTTTCATATGCCTCTGAAGTCTTAAGTGTTCAAGTTTATTATACTAAATAAGGAACGCATAGTGACTCAGAAACCCTACAATGCAGTACTCCTGTGACTTTCATGCATCTGTCCATCTTCTCCTTCTCACCTCCTTGCTTGATCTTCATGTAAAGTCCCACACCACTTTTATTTCCTTCTGTCATATCACAGCAGAAGCTCATGTCTATTTTGTCCTTATCACCCTGGAGTCCCTCAGCATCGATTATATTCCAAATTCCACTCTTCTGTTGAGTAATTAGATTTAATTTTCTCCCAGATATGCAAGAAACTTCTTTTTGACTTACCATATTTCCAGTTCCTGTTGTACTGTCTGTCCATCCTCATCACTGTGCAGTAGTATAAACTGCCAAAATTTTGATCTTCTTACTTGTATCAGCTAGCAATTCTAGAAGTTTTAATATCTCAAGCTGTCCTTCCATATCCATTCTGCACTGTAAGAGGCAACAGAATAGCCTTGTAGCTCTCTTTTTACAGATATACATAAAATCAATTTTAACAGCAGTCTGACCCCTATCAAAGTCTGGTACACTCTAAGCACTACCCTTTGCACAACAACTTTCAGTTCCCTCTATGTATTTGACTACCCAGATAGGCTGAATTTAGTTTTCATATTCTTCGTAATACAAACATAATTTCAAGTTTCTGCCTGTCCTTCATTCTTGATCATTAATTAGGTGGACAGGTTTGGAAGGGTCTATCTAAAAGTCTGAGGATTTTTAAATTGTACTTTGATTATGAGAGTTTTAAATTATTTTAAATCTCTCAGTTGAATGAGACTTAATTTTGGATTTTTCAAAGGAGAAAAGAGCCTATATAGAGTTTTCTATACCTAGTCAAAATTCACAGGGGCTGGTTTTATGGGTAAATGTTTTCACTGGAAGATGTTGCGAGACAGTGCGTGCTAGAGCTCCACAGCTTCGTGGCCTTTTTGAAATGGAAGGTCAAAACTCGAGGGGTCTTCATAAAAGAGCAGCCTGCACCATTTCCTTCAGGCAATAATCAGAGGTCAGTTCTCCCTTTTCCATATGTGAACGTATGTCAGGGACCATGGCTCATTTTATGATCTGCAAAGTGATTGCATGCATCAGTGTTGTGGGGGCAGAGGCTCAAGCTCTTAGTCTAGTGCTGGCCATCTGGCAGCCCTTGAGCTTCAGGTAGCCTGTGGGAAAGTTTGTCCAGACCACAGGGACCAGGTCTATGACCCCTTTTCCTTTCCCTACTTATCCTGTAGCAGAGTGCCTCCTGTGTCACCACAGGTCTCTGGCATGGCCCAGGTGGGTCCTTGTATGGTTCTCATGCTCCAAGCCCAGCACAGTGAATGACTGACACTGAGCATCTTCCATTTGACTGCATAGGGACCCTCAGCAACAATTGCACAAAATCTGTGACCTGACCATAGGACCTGCTCCCTGACAGCAGGAGAACCAGGAACGAACTTTTGCATGACAAGCACTCTTGACACATGTCCTCATGTCCTCATCACCTCCACAGTCACAGTCACTCTTCAGACACCAAGGCAAAGACACTTGCAATCCTGCCTGTACATCCCAGGATCTGCTTACCCTTAACAGGATCATCACCTTCCCCAGAGTAGCTGCTGGACCTTGGCTTCTATGCCTAAAGGACTAGAGATTTCATACAGATGTTTAAAGTGACTTACTACTAACTTACATGAAAGTGAAGTTAGGGCCTTGGGCTGTGACAGAGACAAACTAGTAACTGGTGTCACACATTTATACGACATCTGATTCTTTCTTCACCCTGTTACTCTCTATCTCTTAGGGTACAGGTGCAATTTCTTCTTTTAAAAAGACCATCAAGTTTGTAGAGCTATCATTAAATTTCTGCAGAGATGCTTAATATCTCGGTAGATGCCCTTCTCCACAGGGAGATTCCTACCATAAATACAGAGTTTCCACCCCAACACAACTGCCCTTGGCTGGGGTGAAGAGGATTACTTTTACTCTCCCTGTGCAGTTCCTAACTACATCATTTTTCTTGTGCAGGCAACATCCTGGTGATAAAGGGATTTACATTTATTTTTTGCTTCAAACAACATAAAAGATGGTTGTATGCAAACTTCTCTTCAGAACTCTCTCAAAGTGTTTGCCCACGTCATTTGCTTTCTCTTCTTACTTCAGTGTTCCCCCTGCATGATCAGTCCTGTTAGATGCAGGATGTGGTTCCAGTCTGCATGTCTCCCAATGAAGGACATGCTCAGAGGTCCTTCACTCTCCACATCCCCCAGAAAACCATCCTGCATTGTCTCTAGTCTGGCAAGCAGCCAGCACTTGTCAGTCTTCTCTCCACCCCTTTGCAGCATCCCTTTTTGCACCTTTGCAGAGCAACAGAAGACCACCTAAGTATCTACATCTGCCAGCACTTGCTGATGGCTAACTGTTGTCACAGCCCATTGGTCCTCCAGCTACTTGCTGTGCATAAGAAAGCACTGGGATGGAGAAAAATATGGTGGGAGTACATCTAAATGCCATTCCTGTTCAGGGAAAATTGGTTTTCTCAGGGAAAAAATAAAACTGTGACCTAGTGGTTAATGTACATGCAGAGGAGTCAGAAGTCAATTTTTATGTGGTTTGAACTGGTTCATTCATATCTAATTAAAATAGGAAGGGGAGGGCGGCTCATTTTATGCTCAGTTAATCAAGAGACTGCAAAAGCTACTTCTTTTCCTCTGGGGATGTTGATAACTGCTGAATCCAGCCTTATGGAGCTGGACTGGTTAAACTGTTTCTCTCCATTTAAAGCCATTTTAAGAGACCTTTATAGAAAAAGTCCAAGGTGACTCTATAAAAAAGACCCATGAAACTAAAGTCCATTAGATATCTGATTCCAACCTTGAACCACATCTGACTGTAGCTTTCAAGCCCATCTCTATTTTGTTTCATTATAGATAACTGTTCCTGCACCTACTGGTAGTTTACATATTAAGTTGGCTATGGAAACCCCTGAAAAACCTGTTATAGAACTGAAATCAGCTCTGCTCTAAGTGGGGTGTTGGACTTCAGAGATATATGTTGACCTAAATTGTCCTGTGTCTTTCTGCCTGTGTGACCCGCATATATATGCCAGATACATCGTGCAGGAAGGAGTGAGTGAGAAGCTTCACTCCTTCCAACCCCTTCTGCCCTGTCTACTGAAGCTCTCAGTGTGGCCAGGAAACCACTGAAGATGACTACTCTGCCTAACACCTCTTCTAATGCATCATTTAAGAAGTTCTTTTGGCCTGTTCTTTTTGCCACTGAAGCAAAAAAGAACCAGGCTGTGGATCCTATTGACACTGTAGGAAGATCTGCGATAGAAGAGGATGCACGATGAGACCACATTGCCTCAAAACATGCAAGCACACTCATTGTCTCAGTGATATTATTCCCAATGCTTAAAACCAAGCACAAGCCTGTATACTTAAGTCCGATGAGAACCCTATGACATATGGTAAGTGCCGATTTTATGGTGCTTCTACAAACCTTCAGGGATGAATTTTCATGCCACACAGGTAAGCACTGTTTTTTTATTGACAGAAGTAGAAATAATAAAGGTCTACCTCAGGGGTCTTGTAACTATGACACATTTTTCCTTAGAAACTCTAACAAAGAACAGTAGATGCTTAATTAGAGGTAAAACGGTATCTTTTTAAAGAAAGAAGTTGGAAAGAAAGCTAGAAACTAACTACAAACTTAGAAAAAAAACCCCAAACTTTTATAGGTACCAAACTTTCCTGTTCTCTTCTAATGATATGAGGTGGTTTTATAAAGGATAGTCTTTCTCTGTGAAGCTGACCTCACTTATAAGGATAATCACATGCAAAGCAGCAGAAGTGATCAGTAGACCAAAGTAAACTGATTAACTGAACTGATGACAAATGGGTTCTAAATTCCACTCTATTTTCTTAAACACTGCTCCTCTCAGAGGCATATGTGAACAGCTTAGTATAAATAGTTATAGAATCACAGGACATCATTCTGCTTTCACATCAGAGTAATTCTGAAGTAATTCCATTAAAGTGAGCAGAGTTACACTGATGTGAGATTGCAATCAGTTAGAAATGGAAAATTCCTAATAGCTTATCCAGTTCATAACCCTAGGGCTAGCGTACGTTTATTCCTTGCACTAAAAACACATTTAATACTTTGAAATATGAATAGTGGAAAATGGTGCTTGGGAGGTATTTTGGTCATTTTGTGGAGTTTCTTTAATTCCTCATCCAATTTCTTCTCTTGGGAAAATCCTTGGTTTTGACTGAAAGCCAAAACTCCAGCTACATTGCCCAGTAAATGAAATATGGAATGAGGTAGATAGACCGCATTACAGCAGGGTAATTTTGGGTGTCTCACGTGCCCATTCTTCCTTACTGGTTGTGGGTCATTATTAAGCTGGTGATACATGGAGGTTTTAGAGAAGTCATTGTAAATACAGAGCAACATAGCAATGCCAGACAGCTCAGAGCATCACCTCCAGGGCTCTACAGCAGAACTTCTCAGGTATTGTATTAGAATAACACAATGCACCGTGTGTATGCTTTTCAGAGATATTACTGTTTTCCACTGAAATGTCTAAATATTCTGTAACATGACTGAATTATCTCTTTTGTTAGATCACTCTGTCTGAAATGCCTCTTCCTGTTGAAGAACAATTTCAACAGAAACATTTTAACCAAACCTCATGGTAACAAGGTTTCAAAGGAAAGAGAAACACTTTTATCCTAGGAATTCCTAAATATGCCTATTTTGATGTTTTCACACACAAGAGTTTTGCTGATGTATTTGTCATGGGTGCATTTCAGGAGGGAGTGCTGCTTTACTTTCTCCCTGCTTGCTTAGCATCAGAGATATTTGCTAAGAGCCATTGCTGTAGAGGGATCTGGGGCATCCCAGGGTTGATGTCCACTGCTTCTTGAATTCAAAGGTGTCTGGAACAGCTGCTGCAAAAGCAGCTCCAGTCCCAGATCCTGACAATGGAACTTTGTCTAAAGAAATAACTTCTTGAGTGCTCAAGGCTAATAGACATAGAAGTACTGAATCACTTTGACTTCCAAAGCTGCTGGTCATCTCTGGCTCTAGCCTTGCCATTTCCCAGCATTTTGTTGCAAGTCTCATGGTATTTGTGGTTCAGGAGGAGCTGGAGTGAAGAAGAAGGGTGTTTCTGACCAGTGCAGGGAGCTAGAGGTACTCTTGCAATACAAGTATTTTGATTCAAAGAAGGGTCTCTGAGCAGTTGGGGCTTCTGTACACCATTAGGCTGTACATATATCCAAGATAGCAAGCATTTCCCAGTGCTGTTGGAAAAATACCTGAGTGTCCAATCCCTTCCGTTAACAGTAGCAGGCTTATAGCCCCTTTAGCCCATGGAGAACCCACTCACTTCCAAACACTAATTAAAGCCTATTAGAAGAAATGTAAAGCCATCAAACCCATGAGGTTCTGGCACAGACTTCTGAACAAAGTCAAAAGGATAAAATCTATACCTACCTTTAAAATGAGCTTGATGCTGTTATAAAGAGTTATATCGTTATACAGAGGTAATATTGTTATAAATTATTCAGTTGTCTGTGACACAAGGAGAGTGAAATTATTTATCTTTTCATCCCTTATTCTGTACATCTGTGAACAAATTATGAAGTCATGTGATCTCATAATCTGGGAGACTGATCTGGATTGAACAATAAAAATGTTCCCACAGATCAAACCATTTAGTAGTCTTTACAAATCAGGACACCTGCTTAGATACTAAGCAAGGTTTCACAAATAAGGTTGAGCTTTTTTATGAATGACCCATTTGTCTTACACCTTTAAAAGCTAGGTCTAAAATCAATCTGCTTGTGAAAGTCCTTGCTAAATCGTGTGAGATAAATGTGGCAGTAAATCACACAAGCAACTAAGCAGAGTCTGATACTATTTCCCTGTGAACAAAAAGCAGTAAGAAATCTCACAGCTGCTGTTTCTGCCCTTCAGCAACTTTTAATTTTTATTGATTGACACAACACCTACACGCCACATCATCCACAAGAGGCATCAGGTCTGTGTCAGGAAAAGCAAATTACTCAGTAATGTCAACAGCTGGCAGAGGCCACCAGGAACTGCTTCTTCATTCATTTGTTTTTCTCAGACGTCTATAAAGAGCTGTCACCACCTGTCAAACAAAGCAAGTATCAGGTAGTATGTATATTTCAATGCTGGCATACAAGGCCTCCTCCTCCATCACCAGGAGGTATGTAGTGAGGCATGTCAGCCACAATAAGTGAACAAAGCAGGTATGAAGTGGGCTCAAACACAAACGTTTCAGACTTGGTCACGTTTGAAGATCACTTTTGTTGTGGCTGGTAATGGCAACAGGAAATAGAGAAGAATCGGGACCTTTTCAGACCAGGCATGCTGTGCCCTTTGAAGTTGTATCTGAAGGCTTGTTGCATCCATGATACTAAGTAATACTTGCACTTCACTGTGAATCAATGGAAGAAAAATAACTTTTCATGCTGACATGTCAAGAGCTACCCCTTGGCATTATTTCACTGAGATAAACTGGGTTTTGAGGAGCGTAATGTTCTTTTTACCTGTGCAGAAATCCGATTAACATTTGTGGGAGTACTCTGTATGCATGGGCAGGATGCCCATAATATGTATGTACAAAAGGGCATATGAAAATTAAGATTTGGCATGTATGTGCAAGCTATTTGGGCCATTATTAAAGCCAAAAGACAACACTAAATACTGCACCTCCATACACATTGCATTGTGATGCAATAATGAAGAATTAAGGGTTTCACTGAAATAACAGGGAGATGGAGGTGACTGATTTTCCATTCTGGAATGCGATCAGGATTCTGGGTAAATGCCACTGCTGCTGAGAAAGGGCCACAGGCATTTCAAAAACTGTAAGTGGTTAGGAGCTTGGTTTCTTAGTTGTGGCCAAAATTTAGGAGCTTTAGTAGAACGGCCCCTCTTAGAGCACTGTATACTGGTGCTTGGTTCAGTACTGACTCAGAGAGAAGACTGTTATCCACTGAGTCACCAGCCCTGCTTTCTCCAGAGCTGCCTTCTCTCTGCTGGTTATCCACTCAAGCCCACACATGCTCAGCATACAAGAGCTAAGAAGACTGCAGCCCTGAGAAGGATATGTGGCACAGAATGAAGCCTCGTAATGCCAACACAACAGGGTAATCCATAGGAGGGTCGCTGTTTCTGAGGTCTGTTGTGTGACTTGTGGGATGATCACCAAGCTCTCCTCAAAGAGACACAGCACACTGTAGATATTCACCTCTGCTCTCCAGCATCTCCACAAACGTGGCCTGTGTCATGGTTGCATTGGATAGATTGCTTGAGCCATGCAAGGGAAGGATTTGATTCACTGAGGAATGCAGCTCTCTCCCAACCCTCTCCTCTGGAAATGTTTGAGCCTCCCTGAAAGGATGAGAAAAAGCACAAAGCCCATGCAATGCTTGGTCTGAACTGTGCTTAGCCTATCTTTCTTCCTTGACACTCTGCTGAACTCATTTGGGGTGGTGAGAAGAGAGCATGCTCTAGAAATAGAAGATCTATATTTAACACATGGCCCTAACACAAAATAGAATCACTGTGGTCCCTCAAAGTTAGGAAGTTTTGCTTAGAAATGCATTCCAAGGTTTATCAGATTTCTCACATCTGCAACATACAAGAGAAAAAATTTCCTAGATGTGGTGTACTTTCATGTCCTACAGGCTGGATCCAGATACATATTTTGATTTTAAGATTACAAAAATTCTCCATTCACACACATCATGCACATGTAAATAATTTGCAGTCTTCAAGGACAAACCCTCCAGAGCCTGAAGCAGGAGCAATTTCCCTCCCTATTCTCACAGGCCTGTTAGCATTATGCAAGCTTTCATTTTGAAACTTAAAGTCATGTGAACAATACCCAGGTTAGTGAATCTGAAACTTAGCCTAAGCAACCCAAATGAAAGTATTGTGTGCCTGTTAAGCCATTCTTGTTTCTCCTGTTAAGCGCAGGCTGCATATTCTCACAGCAGCCCAGCTCATCCTACCATATATGAGGTTTTCTGCAGGTGTGAATGGTTTTGCATCAGCTTCTCAGACTCATTGACAAGTAACTGCCTCACACTCAAACTTGCATCCTTCCATGTCTTTAAGGAGATATGATGGAAAGAAGATTCATGGATCTTCACAACTATTTTTTTATTACTTCTCATTATAAGGCCAAAAGTAGCTACCTCAAATGCTGAAGACTGTACTTTCTTACTTAGCACTCCTCAGGCAAACTGTTCCTGCTGCTGCCTGGTGATCTAGATATGTTGAAGGCTTTCTGGGGCAAGTTCCAAGTGATGGAAGACAAATAGTATAGTAGGGTCAAAGGCTGCAGCAGTCCAGTGTCAAAGTGCTTCCAGGAAGGTTTAAAATAAAGTATCACAGTAGCAGGAGTGAAAGAGTCTAATAAACTGACCATGGTATGGACCGAAGAAGACATCAGATCCAACAATTAATTGTTTCATGGGTTTGGTCTAACTAGTCAATATTTCTGCCCATATATTTTTTCCACATATAAACCAGATATAATAATATTTACTTAGTGAGATCTTGTAGTATTTTGATTTAAAATTACTTGTAATTTTTATATATGCGCTATTCAGAGTCGTGGGTGGAAATGATTGCCAACAGACAGTAATATCTAGAGAGAAGACAAGGAAATGAAAACACAAGTATTAAAGGTTCCAGAAAGAATCTAAGATGGAACCAGGAAGAAACAACGATTATTAGAGACATCTAAGTGCTGGATGAAAAAGGAAGGGAGGAATAAAACAAATATAAAGGAATATAATTTTTCATAAAGAGAAAATAAATGAAAAAGAACAGTAGAAGATATGAACAAAGAGAAAAATCAGAGTGGGAAGACCTGAGTTAAGAAGGAAGATGGAAGTGCTGGTTTCCTTTAGCATGGCTTGTTATCACATAAGTACCAGCAAGTGGACTGCACATGAGAAGGAAACAACAGAAAATAGAAAAACAAAAGCAGAAAAGCAAGGAAGCAGGAACAAGTGTAGGTTGAACCTAACATTTTAACAATTTTTGTGAATTGTTTTGTCAGTAGCTGTGGTTTTATTTGGGAAACCAATAATTTTTGTTAAAAGTAGCTTTCAACAGAATTCTTCCATGTTGGTCAGAAAGAAGAACATATAGCTTTAGTTTGGTAACCCCAAAACTCTCTGCTTTATAGCTAAAACTTCCATGTTTTCAGGGGTTTTTAAAAATGAAAACCTGATGGGTCTGTGGAAAAATCTTCACTTCCTGGATACCTCTATGTTTAGACCTTTGTTCTCAATTAGCCTGGTACTCATTTGCAGTAGGGCTCTTTGCAGCACTGCAGAAGTATAGTATATCAAAGTCTTACAAAGGAGCCCGACTGGTATTAAAAATCCACGCTGGTGACTTTATGGTAGCTGCCAATCTTCCTTTTTTTTTTTTTGTCTTTGCACCTGAGAAACATGGGATGTCAAATCTTCCAGTGAGAACTTTTTGTGAAACAAAATCATGATGGGAAATACAGTGAGCAATAAAACCAAAAGATACAAGCATAATATTAGCAAGACTGGATCCTGAACTGCAACTTGGATATATAATTGATCCTTGCATCATCCATAAGTAATCTTTCTACTTCTGCTGGCATATGTCTGAAACACCAGCTAAACTAACTGTGCTCTGTGAGAGATTCTGTAATGACTGTCAGAACAGACAATTGCAGTGGCAAAAGTAAGTCACTTGAGCGTATCTTGCTTTCTGCCCACAGAAATTTGTCTTAGTGGCACTGTTCCCATTTACAAGCTTTGTGCTTCAGGGGATGAGAAAAGCTGCCCAGATGATCATGGGAAAGTTTGTACACAGAGCAGCTCAGCCAGCAAAGCACTCGGTTTGACACTCTGCGAGCAGGGTAGCTGCCCATGCTGAGGGGGCTCTGACAGCCTTCAGCCTCCCAGCAGGTTGGCTCTCTGGGGCTCTGGATCCACTCCAGCACCCATTGCACATTGCTGACAGGAGCAAAGCAGCCATCTAAGGGGCAGGAGGACACTGTGCACGATGTTAGCTGCCAAAGGACTCCAAAATATTTTGCTGAACAGACTTATCTCCCTCTGTTGTGTAGTTGAGTATCTGGAGCCCCAGTGGGTCTAATATCTCCCTTAACCTTACTGACTACACAGATCTCTTCTCACTGGGAAGCCCCCAAGCCAAAGCCCCTGGCTGGCATTGCCAGAAAAATCTAAACCTGGTATCAGCAGTTCTTCGCTGTGGTGGAAACCTAGGGATCTGCTGCTCTGGACTTCACTACCTGGCACAAGCAAGCTCTTGTATTTGTCATCGCTGGTGTTGCCATGGCCACTGCATGCAGGTATAAACCTTGCCCAGAGGACATTGTTACCAGACAGTAAAGTGCAGCCCAGGAAAGGGGACTGCTTTACTGACATGATTTATTTTCATCATGCATCTGGGTCTCTGGAGTTTATCCGTTCAGTTGCTTTTACAGGAAATCTTCTCATGACAGAGCTAGTGCATTTAGTAATAATATTTTACATCTATATTGGGCTCTGTGCATTCCAAGTGCTATACAAACACAAACTCATTCATCTTATCTTTTTATCTCATGACAGTTGCCTGCAGTGCTGAGTTGGTTTGATCTCAGCCTCACAGACCTTTCAACAGTGGAATTGTTACCTGACTAATTATCCATCTAAATCACCATGAAGCACTGGTAGCTGGGCTTCACTCTCAGTTTTAACCAGAAACTTCTGTCACTTTGGTTAGAGGCCTCTAGGTTTTCCTGCTGATAAAGATAGGAAAAATAAAATCTTAGAGGCAATTTTAATTTAGTTTTCACTATGAGGGTGTTTATTAGGGGAAAACCTGTTTTCAGAGTTACAGATACACTTGCTATTGATTCATGGCAAATGCAATCAAGGATCTGTGTCTTAATATTGCCCACAGGCAACCGGGAGATTATTTTAATATAAGGCCAACTTGTATTGCTCCTACTCTTTTTTTACATCTGCTTGTTGTCTCCAAATTAATTTATACCTCCCTGGATTAATAATCAATTCAGAATAAGTTACTAGGATTGTGAAAATAGACTCATTAGCAGACAGAGCTATGTCTTGGAGGCTAAAACATTTAGAGACCAAAGTGAGAATTCTTATCCAAGCTGAGCATGAAAGGAAATCAAAACAAGTAGCAGATGTTGTTGTAGGAAGAGGGAGAATATGAGATAGAGATTAGGCACCTTTTATACATGGTCTAAAACCTATATACTTCCCTTGTAGCTGTCTGTGGATTGGATAAGGCTGAATATGGCAGTGAAAAGATGGTATGGCAAATGGGAGGGACTCCATAGGTATGAAAGTGGTTTTATCTGCAGCAAAAGCAAATTTGATGAAGCTCAGTATACCAAACGTAGCAGGAACAGTTAGGTTCCAAAATTCTGCAAATACTAAAATGTAAGAATTCAGTGCAAAGTCTCAGGCCATGCCTTTAGATAATTTTTACCCTAAAATGGCAGGTTATTAGTTGGAAATACATAATAGCATTTTCCGTAGCAGACACTCTTAAAAGGTCCTCCTATATGCTGCATGCAGCTCTGGTCACTAAAGTCCAATGCTGGTGAATTCAGACTGGAAGAACTGCATAAAAAGGCTTCAATGATCATATACATGAAGTGGCTGCAAAAGACAGGGAAAAAAAAAAGCAAGCAACAAAAACAAAATTATCAAAAAGAAATAGGTACTAAGAGTTGGAAACATTATGAGTGATAATATCCAAAAGATGAACTAAGTTAGCTCTATCAAAGGAAATGGCGGCAAATGGAGCAAGTGGTCTCATATTAAAACAAAAAACAAACAAACAAAACCCAAACAAACAAACAAAAGAATGTGGCTTATTTAGCTTTTTTAGCCTAAGGAAAAAATAAATCTCAGCAGAGATATTACTTTCTTTTCTGAAAATGCAGTAAAGAGCTATTTAAATTACAGACAATTTCACAGAGTAACACACGTAAGCTAGATAAATGTATGCAGGAAAGCAAGAGGATTTTTCAAGCTGTCAAAGGAAGGAAGTTTTCAAGGAGCTTTCAAGAGCAGCAGCATAAGAAAACTTTCTAGCCCATTGTAAAAAAAAAAAAATAATCAATGCAAGAAAGGAATTGCACTATGTGATTTCTAATGGCATCAGGAAATAGGATTCAGCTAATTCACTTCTAGACCTATTTCCCATATTCCTCCTCTTTCCCTGACACCCTAGATATTTTTTTAAATATGTGATTTAAAACCTTGTTTTTTAGCATTAAAGAAGATCACTAGCATAACAGATGTAAGCAGGGAAAAATGCTCCAAGCTTAAGTTTTCAAAAACTTCCTTCATTTACCCTTAGGAATGAGAAAACATGTAGGAAGAGCTGCCATCTTGTTGGCTGTCTTCAGAACCCTGCTTCATAGTAGCAAAACGAAACAAATCAGCACCATAGTTACTGTTTTTTTAAAGCCATTTCCAAGAATTTTCTAATCAGGATTGAAATAAAGCAAACCAATTTACATAACACCATGTAGCCTGGGTCCAGCACACTTCAAGTTGCCAGAAACATCAGCTGTGTAATACAGATGGACTTCTAAGCAAGCCTGACGCATGCTTTTAGAAAACACATGTGGAGATTTTTTTTTAAGAGGTCTTTTGCAACCTACTACCCCGACTTTTTGTTACCTCAAGCATCACTCAGAGACTTGGAAAATCATTCACTGGTGATTTTATATTAAACCAATTTATTAAAAGCTCTTTAAAACTTATCAAGAAGATTTTACCATATCTTTGTACATTCACTGAGAACATTGCCATTATTCTGCAGTGGAAAAGTATGTTTGCCACAGAATTACATATTTAAAACACTACTGGACATTGTGTCCTCTCCTGGTGAAGTTCTTGTGACCCAAGGCAAACATATTTTTTATACTACTATTGTCAGTTCAGTGTCTTCTGTTGTAAATGCTGTGTCTTCAACAAGCTCCTCTGTAGATACTTTCTAGTTCCTTTCTATCTCTGGAAAACTGCTCTCTAGAGAGGAATGGGAATAAGAAATATTTGAACTCCATCAGTAACACTACACTACCAGCTCCAAAGATTTGGTTGACTTACCTACCTGAGTTTCACTTAGTAATTTTATGATAGAGAGGAAGAAGGGAAGGTGCATGACCTCATGCACCAAAAAAGAGCCATTCATTAGCACTATGCATTGCAATATCCGGATCCAGGTTGTCTGGTGCATTCAAAGCAAAGTCTTTGGTTTGCCTTCCACCACACCCACTTTCTAGATGATATCCTGTTAATTCTTGCCTTTGACCTTTACTATCAAAATCCCACTGATGAGTCTCTGCCCACAGGCCCAGGTTCCACAGTCTCTGCTGATCAGCACCTTCTCCAGTGGCTCTCCTAGTGTTACAGTGTGTGAAGCACTTTTTTTTTCAACCTTTTATGTCATCTTTGCTGGCTGTATTGAGTACGATAATTTGTCAGGGGCATATAGCCATAGTGCATTGGAGACATGAATGGACAAATTTAACCAGATGGAAAAAAATCATTTTATGAGATCAACAAAAGCTGCAGTGACCAATTCAGTAGCTCAGTCTATTTCTTCTTGAGACAGTCCCTATCTTTTTATTCAAGTTATTGATTCAAGTAAATGCTAAACACAGGAGTTCTCCACCAGGAGCATCTAGACTCCTTATGGCTTCAGCATGGTGCCTCTGAAGAAGCTTGAAGTTCATAACTCTAATGGTCTCTTCAGAAAGGATGATCCACTGCCCCTAAAATACAAGCATGACAGTTCCCATGTCCCACTCTCCTGCCATAATTTCAGATTACAGTTTTAACATTCATAAAGAATGTTAAATGCCCTCACTGCTGTTTGCTTTCATCCTGAGTGGGGGCTGATTTGTGGGGTTCTTTGTTGAGAAAGGCTGTGCAAAATTACTCTCACAGTTTGGCAGGGCCAGGTGAGTGACAGCTGAGCTTCCACTGGTAGTCTGGGGCATGAGCTCTTCCTACGAGCCTTAAACTTCATGAGCTAGCTACCAGAGAGGTTCCCCTAATTGGGGAGGCCATGCCTTGCCCAACCTTGCCCCCGTGCCTAGGGAGAAGTAATCATAGAATCATTTGCTTGGAAGAGACCTTTAAGATACCAAGTCCAACCGTTAACTCTACACTGCCAGGGTCCCTAAACCATGTCCCCCAGTACCACATCCACACAAATTTTAAACGCTTCCAGGGATGGGGACTCAACCACCTCCCTGGGCAGCCCATTCCAATGACTAGCCACCCTTTCTGTAAAGAAATTTTTCCTGATATCCAACCTAAATTTCCCTTGGTGCAACTTGAAGCCATTCCCCCTCGTCCTGTCATTTTTAACTTGGGA